>JANHFT010001404.1:90349-108518 GCA_032467955.1 Pseudoxenodon macrops
AAGATGAGCAAGGAGGCGAAATTTATATGTGAACAGACTCAGTCCTGATTGGCTAAGATGGAGTTAACCCATTCCTGACTGCTGGATCCACCTCTACAAGAAGGAGCGTATCAGGTAGGACCAACGCCCCTTTTGTTTTAAAAGTTTGTTTTAAAAAGTATATATAATATTGTAGGGATCCCCAACCCCCGGGCCACGGTCTACTATCAAGCCGTAGCCTGTTCAGAACTGGGCCGTGGAAGTTGTGCGTGCAGGTGCACAGGTCCATTTGTACAAATGTAGCTGCCACCGCTCATGTAGAACTATCCCCTCTACCCCCAACCGGCAGGTCCGTAAAGCCGGAAAGTTTGAGGACTGCTGTAATATTGTGACAAGGGTCCTAAAGAAACTTTGGGATTGGGTTTCTCACAGTTGATTTATCCTCTGTGCTCCTTCTTCTTTGTATTTGGAGGCAATAACATTTTCTACCTTGCCTGGGTCTCCCAAGTAGAATGTTTGCTATTCCATTGCTTTGCAAAGCAATTAAAATAAAGTTTTCTTTGCCTCAGGAAATATTTTTAGAATATTTTTATTCATTGTATTATAGAAAGATTCAACATTTAATTATTCCTTGAAATACGAGACAGGGGGACATTGCTTAAAAAGTTTGCAAAAACAAAAGGGAAAAGGTTTCTTGTACCATTGTTCCTTTCTTTCTATTTTCTCACCATTCTTTGTTTTTCCACTCTGCTTCTGTTCTATTGCCATACTTTCCAACTTACTCATTAGGTCTTGAACAAATCCCTTGAGACTTCAGAATGAGCTGACTATTGAGATATGGCTAAAATTTGGGTCTTTGTTCTTTTAGGTCTACTGAGTCAAGTTCAGTAATTTACACTGCTATGTCTTGTAACATCAAACAGTTATTTGTCAGATTGACAGCACTTATATGACAGTATGTGTATATTATATTCTTATTTTAATGTGGATGTATCTTCTCTTTTATTGAATGATAAACCAAATAGATTTTTTACTGTGTAATCCAGTAACTGAATCCAAACAGTTACTGTGAGGGAAGAGCAGAATATTTACATATTTAAAAACTAAGTACATGGAAATTAAAAACAGAAAAATAGGGCATATTCAGGGAAAAATGTATGATGACCTTACAAAGGTTTGCATATGTTTAAAAGAGATTGAAAAACCTGCTACCTAATCCAACTCATGTTGCTTCCCACCAAGGTGGCTTACTCATTATTTGAGTGGGAGACTTCCTTTCACCAGATTGGCTTAACAGATGTTATAGCCCTATTCCTACAACCAACCATAGACATGCAATTCACCCCATAAAGTTTTCTTATTAGTTTTCTTTGGCACAACATAGGCTCACCAACTGAGTCAAATTGTAGGAAGAAATATCCATCTGGTTCAGTTCCAAGTGATGAGAAAGGCACTGGAGACAAAATGGAGGACGGAGGCTGATTGGAAAGTGGGTTTATTGATTGAACCACATGTTTGTGGTTGTGATGTAGCTTACAAAATGGAGTTGAGAGTGTAGGGTTTTTATACCTTCTTTGAGCTTTGCACTCGAGTTTCTTGTTCCTGTACAAGAACATGTATTCTATTGGCTGTTGTCAGACTCCCATGGGGCTATGTAGGGGTTATGTAGGGGTCATAGCTGATTCTGTAGGCAAAGTACAAATCCTAGATGTTTGTCAGAGCTACATTTGGTTGAAGCTTGGATTGTTCTGAAAGGGTGTTGGGCAATTCCTATTGTGGCTTAAAAAGGTTGCTTTCTGCCTCTAAAAACCATATTTCTCCATTCTCCATTTCTCTCTTTGGAAAATATAATACTGTGCCTTTTTAATATTTTCCAAAATATTTCATTCTTCTAGGAGAGGGGTGGGTGTTAACTTTCTACCAAATCATCCCTTTGGTATTTAAATAGTTACCCCCCCATCTTCTCATAGAGTTCCCTATTTTTCTGTGAGCCTTTGGCCCATAAGATTGTTGGCATGTTTTCATGGTATTGTCAGTATCTTCCCTGTTATCTAACAGGCCGCATTAGGCATGATTTGGCTATTGTGGCAATCAGATTTCAGAAGTACTTTCTGTGCTGCCAGATGATGTCAGGGAATTTTCTTATAGAGAAGCTTAGTTTTATCTGCTTTTTATGATTGTTTTCTTGAAAAGCAAGGCCGGCAAAGCTTGCAGCTGATTTGATTTTGGCATTTCTGCAGTGCAATTGATTTGATGGAGTTAGTTTAACTAAGTGCATAACTGGCTTGTTTTTGGACTAAATTTAACTCCTGGGAATTTACTTGATTGGCTCAATTGACTCCTTTTTATTTTCCCACAATACAGCAATTTTCTTGCTGAGACAAATATATTCTTCAAACAAGGCTTATATTTTATAAAATATTTGCTATATAATGTTACTTTATAGAGAAACCAGAATTTTTCTAAGGTTCCACTAAATTAAAACCAGACTAAGTTATTAATTCTGTTTTTTGTAACACAGTTACTGACACTGTGAAAACACTAGATGGCAAGATCACTATGCTACAAAGAAGAGAAAAGTCTGATTATTTTATGAAGTATTTCAATCTCTTTCAGTTTTTAACTTGAATTATTTTATTCTTTAAAAAGTTACATAGCATACAGTCACATAGCATTTAGAAGGTGGCAAGATATAGCAACCATGCCCTATTTGCTCTTGCTCTATTTGAGGTTAAAGATCTGGTTCATCTCTTACTGGATTTTAAAACTAACTAACAAAATCTTAAAGACAAAAAGTCTTTAAGAATACCCGGATTACAGCCTGATAGTACATTTTTTGACATATCTATAACTATACAGTAGGTAAGTATTTAGGAAAGTTAACCTAATGAGCTGCTCCCAACTCAGATATATAGCTCACTGATAGTCCTTGTGAATAAATATCCTAAGATTTCAACACCTAAAAATCTTGAAAAAGGTTTACCAGTATTAATCACCTCAGTTATTTCTGAGGAACATGCCATGGATTTACTGATCCTCCCTTTTAGAATAATGCCATTGATCCATCTGGCCCAGTGTTTTTCTTTCTTAATGATAATTATGTAAAATTCTGACAGAATACCTCCAGCCTTTGCACCCTAAAAGTCTGTGTCTGAGTAGTATGAGATTTTAAATCTCTTAATTTAAGAACAGTATCTGGTAATCAACAATGCATAGTTAAGGATGATTTGGTATGAAAGAGACAAAATCTGTCTACCATTTTGCTTAATAAAGGCTGTATTAACTGAAACCACAATAAGGGTATTGGCTTAGGTCACAATTGTAGGGAAGATGAATACAAACGATGATAAAACATGTAAGGTTCTTCTATAGATTTTGCACATTTGCATTTATTCATCAAGAATACTTTATGGAGGAGAAGATTTCATTCCACCTTGATTGTCCAATCTAAGGGCAGAGTTTATTGAATAATCACATAATGCTGGCCGTTGTATTTATATAGCTGCCTGAAAAGCCAAAAAAAATATTTTACATCCATACCAAGCTGAAAGAAGTATATCCTTAATGTAAGAATCTTTATTTATCAATAAAAATAAGCTGTGCATAATTTATTCAAACAATTTATTTGTCCTCTATCAAAATTTGAAATATTGTTTGCTATATACCTTGAGAGAAAAAAAATGTTCATTATTGAATTCAGATTAAAATACTTGATTTAGTATTTGGGAAGTGCATATTTGAATACTTGAATATGAAATAGATAAAGAACACTGTTGAACAGTGAATAGATTTTTCATTTGGAAAATTTAATAATTTCATTATAGAGGTAGCAAAAAATTGGAAAAAGAAAGCATTGTAGAAATAGGTTTACTTGTCCGTAATTAATTTAATATTAACTGTTTGTAATTATATAAACTATATACCGTATTACTTATCAAATTTATTTCTTGTCATCTTGCTTCTATAGTCCAGGCAATTTATAAAAAATGGAAATGAATGTATAAAACATAAAACAAACATTTGAAATTCCTAAACCCTGGAACAATGTGGGCAAAACACTTTATCTAAGGACTGACATATATATAATATTATGTGTAACAGAGACATATACCTTTCCCACATTCCACAGGTAGTTCTTGACTTACAACCATTTGTTTAATGGCTGAAGTTATGACAGCATTGAAAAAAGTGACTTATGACTGGCTTCCACAGTTATTACCATTGTAGCATCCGGTAGGGTCATGTGATCCAAATAAGGGTGCTTGGCAACTAGCATGCATTCATGACATGGAGTCGTGTGATCGCCATTTCTATCATGGAGTTGTGTGATCGCCATTTGTAATCTTCCTAGCTGAGTTCTGGGGGGAAAAAGTCAATGGGGGAAGCACATATTCATTTAATAACTGCAGTGATTTGCTGAACAATTGTGTGGAAAAAATGTTCTAAAATGAGGCACAATTCATATCATAGAAGAAACATTAGGGTTAGGGTCAGGATTAGGGTTAGAGTTAGGGTTAGAATGATTACATTATTGATGTATTCTGGTGCTTTGGCTGTAATGGACGATAAAAAATGCCCAGAAATTGCACTTAGTGAAAAATGTGGCAGCTTAGATTGCTAACTAATATAAGGCCAATTGGATAATATATAAACATGATGGCGAACCTATGGCATGCATGCCTGAAGTGGCACACAGAGCCATGTCGATTGGCACATGCAGTGTTACCCGTTCCTCTTCCGGGTTTCTGGTGCGCATGCGCATGCGATGATCAGCTGGCCTTTGTGCGTGCAGCAGTGCCAGAAACCGGAAGATCTGGACTTCTGTTTTCCGGCATGAGCATGTGCACTGGCCAGCTGATTAGCCCGTGCGCATGTGCGGCAGTAACTGGCAGATTTGCCAGTCGGCGCGCATGAGCATATTGGAAACCAGAAGTGCATTTTCTGGCAGGCACATGCCCCCTGAGCAACTACTCTTCCTGGTCGCAGCCCAGATGAGCGCCCGCACGAAGTGCTCCCTTTTCAGCACCCGGTGCCGAAAAGATTCACCATCACTGATATATAAAATATACTAAAAGACTTGTACAGGCTATAAATCACTTTTAAGGTAGTGCTGTCAGTCTTTAAAACTCTGCTGAATAACTCTGCTTTTTACCAAAATAATAACAAGAAATGCAGGCAACATATGTACATCGAAACAATGTATTAATATTATAAGTTCAAGTTACTTGAAGAATTTTCAGATTATTCAGTTATTTGCTACAGCAACAGTTTACTTACATCACTTCTGCAGTGTATTGCGATAATAATTTGTTATACAATTTGACTGATATTATCCTATGCAGGATTCTTGAACTTCTCTGTCTCTCTCAGCCCTTCTCTCATTCATTCTCATTCTCTCCCTCCCTCCCTCTCTCTTTCTCTCTCTCTCTCTCACTCACACACCTCTATTGGATTGTTTAACAAGCACCCTACCCTGCATTGCCATTATGTATGACATGTTGCATTGGAGCACAGCATTTACAAGTAGTATTGAAGCGGGCCTTTTAATAAAATCATAGAATCTTAGAATCTTAGGGCTGGAAGATACGTTGCATGTCTTCTGGTTCACCACTCACTGTACTTTGACCTTGTGGGTCTATACCCTGTGGGTACTTCATGTGTTCTTTAAAAAAATTCTAAACCCAAATTCAGTTTGGGTCTTTCCTGCCAAGATTGGTATCATTTTACATTTCATAATGATTTTTATGTCTTTTCACTGTTAAAGCACGACCTTCTGCAAGAATCACTTGAGAAAAGGGCATGATATGAAGACTCCTTTTCTAAACAAGTGCTAAAATAACAAGAGTCAGGATTTCTCATTTTGTAAATTGACTCCCAAAAAAGGCACTATGTTCTAAGTTTGTAGCTCATGCACTGTTGCTGCTTAATCTTGTAAATGGCCCGGAACAAAGTGTTCTAGTGGGCTTTGCACTCTATTTGCATCTCATTTCTGCCCCTTCATTTGGATTCAATGATTATAATAAAATGTTTTAGAGGATTTAGATTCTTCATTTTACATTTAAATATCCAATAACCTAGGCTATATAAATGTAATTTACAGAAAAATGTTCCAGTAAAAGCACACTGGGTATTAAAACTATCTTTCTAAAAAAATGCAAAGTTGACCACTCTGAACGCATACAGGAGTCGATTTTCAGATATTTAGTGCTAATGCTGTGTGGCCATTAGTGTTTGATATATTTGTGTTGAACTCACATTTTGCAGTGATTTACATAGTTTAAAATTTGTAATTGAGAACTCCAGTATTCAGAATATTGGAGTTCTCAATCCATAGAATATTGGAGTTCTCAATCCATAGACGTAGGATTGATGCAAAACCTATGTAGTCTATATTATTAATACCAAAATGTTTTCAAAAACAAGTGAGAATTTTGGTTATTGGAGATTTATGTAATTACTGGTAAGATTCCTGAAAATGTCTACATCCAACTTGTAAATTAATTATGTTAGCATATTTCTTCAGGCTTTTCTAATCCTGATCAATCTCCATTCTTACAACACAAGACGTATGGATAAACAATATTTTGTATAAGTTACATTTTGAATGATTATTAGATTTCTTAGAGAAACTGATAGATAAAACCCCATAAACATAAATTAGTTTCCATTAAGAACCCAAATAACTTTTCTAAATGAAGATAGCATGTCTACTGACAGATGTGTTTAGGGCTCACCAAATTATAATTATTGCTTTCTGGTGATTATTTCCTCATGTTATCTGCATGCCTATTTTTCTTCCATAATCCCAGGACCTATTTCCAAATTTCTTTCTTTGGACCTACTGGAAGATGTATTCACATGTTCCCATGCACACAAGTGAAGCTGAGTTTTGGAACAATCAGGATGCATAATGTGGAGGAAGGTTGGATATTACAAGCTATCTCTCATACTCCTGAGGCAATTATGAAGGCAGTCATTGAAGATTCACAACATTACAACTTATATATTATTTTAAAAAGACATATATGTTCTTTTTTTAACTTTTAAAATAATTTAAATAGCTTTATTTTCAAGAAGATTTATATATAAATATTTTAAAGTAGTATTTTGGAATAGCTGAACAACATTCCTAATTATATCGGTAATAAACTGATTGTAGAATTGTATGTATTTATAAAGATCTGCCTTGAATCAGAATCTGTTTAATTCCTTATTTAGAAAGGGTTATTTGAGAAGATATGAACATATTTTAGATTCCTCTGGGTTTTTTAAGGAGGCTCTGGAGTACTGAAGGCTGAATTTATTGACATAGCCCACATAGCAGTCTCTTCCTCAATTGAACATCTTAATAACACATAATAGCAATGAAAAAATGGGGTTTTTTTTGTGGGTAAATGTAGATTTTAATTATTTTTTAAAATTCAGTCTAGATCTGGTTCCCAACCTTTTTTTGGCCATGCCCCACCTAATCATTTCTAAAATCCTGATGCCCCCCATGAATATAATTCTTTGAGTCTTGTCTATGCATGTATTAAAAAGTGTTGCTAAGGTCTAGAGCCTAGACACCACACATTTTCTAATTGCCCCCATTAAAAATCAAAATGCCCCCCTGTTGGGTATGGGCCCCACATTGGGAACCATTGGTCTAGATACATATTCAGGAATAAGAACTAAAAATCTTGTTTTTCTTGTGTTGTCTAGCTTCCCCAAGTTTTTTGTCACCGAGCAATTTTCCCTGATAGCTTGAATTGCTTTTCTGCTATATTGGAGACAGACACACTGGAAATTGCTGATCAACTGTCTGACCAGACCTTGACTATCATGGACTATTGAATTCCTTGATTTCTTTCCATCCTTATTAGAACAGCAAGTGCCATTCTTTTTTTCCTTTTTTTTGATGGGTATGTCATTGAGTACGTTTGGTTTCCATTTGTGTAGTAATAGAATCATGACTGTTGACATCAACTAGTCAAATCCCTGCTCACTATAGAAGGTCACCACTTCATCATTTAATTGTTCTTGTCCTCATTTAGCTAGAAAAGAAAACTAGCATGGTTTGATCAATGCCTTGCTTTCAGTTTAAGAAATGCCAGAGGATCTTTCTATTCCCTGTCTGTTCTAACCCACGTGAGGTTCTTGTCTCTGCCATCTCCCTGTCTTAAAGTAATTTCTACGAGAATGAAAAAGACAACAGAGTGACATTAACTCCTTTTCCACCATGTTTTGATCTATGTGTCCAATCAATGCATGGAAAGGAATATGTCCTGCTATCCCCAGATGTACTTCCCAGGGCAGAGAATATGAAGCAGCTTCATTCATCTTTCTCCAATTCTTTCTGGACAGTGAATTGTGAAGAATGCCATTCTCAAGACTTAATAAAGCCGTATGTAAAATTTCTTCTTGATCTGTTTTCAATATATGCACAACTGCTGTCAGCTTGGCAGTTTATTTGCTCAAATGTACAACCAATACTGGAGCAGATATAATAAGCCACATAGTTTGCTTCAATAATTCAGTTGGCTGTAATCCACTTCTTCAGTGATTACCAAACAGCTTCCAGTAAATATTAAACTCGAAGTTGACTATTCTGTAACAAGGGTTTCCTCAACATTTACTGAAACTCAACTGACCTGGAAGATTTTCAGCTTGTGCTATAAATGCTCCATGTTGGTTATCTTCCATGCATGCCGCAGGTAATTCTGCAACATTTGCTGAAGTTGCCTAGAATCTGGAAATACTTCAGCTAGTGCTGTGGGAGAAGGGTGTTCTTAGCCTTCTCTCCAAGTGCTATCCAAAGTGCTCCCATGCTGAATGGCTTCAGAATTGTCCACAAGATGTGCTGATGTCACCCTGCATGGAGGGATCTTCAGCATCCACCAAGAGGGTTGCAAAGTGTGACTGGATTTGTGTATATATGCTGTGGGGAGTTATCTGCCGATACTGTATTTGCTAAAGTATTCCATCTCGAAATCTGCTTGGTTTCACTGAAAGTCCTCTAGGCTTGCCACTTTTCAAAATTAGATGTATGCAAACAGATCACTAGTTTTGGAAGGAAGCAGAAGGCGAGAAATTAATGGGCAGAACACAGCTGCCAGTAGCTTGTTCAACCATTGATTTAACTGAAATGCCCTAGTTATGACCTTTGACCTGGCCAGCTAGTGTTGTAAAGACTAGGCAGGTGGAAGAGATTGCTCCACTGCCCCAGTTATTCACTTCCCAGAAAATAAACTATTGCAATCAGTCTCTGGGTGCCCTGGATGATGCAAACTTAGATACATTAAACAAGCAAATACATTTGATAGTATCAAAAACTGGAAAACACCACACAGTGGTACATATGACAAATTATTGTACAACTTATGAATGCTTGTGATGATGAAATTAAATTAGCATTTGAGAAATTTTGGGCATTTACTACTTCACTATTTCTTATATCTGAACAAAAAAAAAGAAATACCTATTTTCAAAGTTGTGTCACTGCCTCTAACTTGGCATTAAATTTTAAGCAATATGTGTGCAGCATGGGTCAAGATTCTATATTGTGATTCTGTTTTGTGATTAAAGTGGATTGCCATATGTTTAAAGTGGCTATTTTGAAGTATTATGGGAAATTTGATCGTGATGGAAGTGATTGACTTAAAGCTTTCAGTGTTTTGTATGTATTCAGGGTCAGATTTATAAGGCAGTAATTGCAAAGGAGATGAGTGACACAGGTGTCTAGAAGTGAAGACACTTGCTTCTCACTTGGAAAATTGAGAGTTCAATCCTAGGCAGTGACAGATGTTTTTCTATCAGGGCGCAAAGAGAAAATATCTGCTGCAAACTCGGTGTAGGTGTCAGGAAGGGCATCCAGCCAGTAAACACTCAACTTCATTCAGTCGCCCCAACTCCACCCCAATAAAAGGGATTATAGAGTCGTAAAAAGAAAAAAAAATTGCAAAGGAGATCATAACTGTCTGAAATGATTATTTTTTGTTTCTTGTCTGTACAAGTGCATTCCAGGTTTGGGTAAAAGCAGAATAAAAATGTTTTGATGAGTGTACCATGTACTGGAGTTGCTAAAGCTCCACTTCACATGTGACATGGATAAACCTTATTTTACATAAATGCACTTCTGCCTAGTTTGAACCAAAGTCATGTGTATCAAATTAGTGTTGCTGACAAGGGTTATGCTATTTCCTCTTAGGTAACGAGCACTAGTCATCAGTTTCGATTCCTGGAAGTCAAAATGAAAACAAGATGCTTCTAAGTTAGTAATGAATCCAGTTCAGTATTTTTTGTAAGAGGGACTTGAACAGCATGTCAGCTGTCGGGGAAAAACCCATATGTTTTATAATACCCTCTCACTGTAAAACTTTTTTCCCTCCCCTGGAGAATATGGTAGCATTTTAAGAACTTATAAACTTTTTTCTTAGAAATATTTTGTCATTACATGTCCCAAAGGTGCTTTTTCAGGAGGCAATTGGACTTTTTTGTTTTGTTTTTTGAAGACATTTCGTTTCTTATCCAAAAAGCTTCTTCAGCTCTGACTGGATGGTATGGAATGGAAGGGTTTATATATTCCTTGTAGACAGTTGGTCATTTGCATTCTTTTAGAGCAGGGATCGGCAACCTTAAATGCTCAAAGAGCCGTTTGCCACAGAAAACACAACACCAGGAGCTGCAAAACCTGGGTGGCATGGCCAACTCTATGTCACTCACTCCCACCAAGTCACATGAACCCCCCACCATGCCTACCGAGGTTTTGTGGCTCTGTATGTTTTCTTTTGTATGGGAAACAGGTATCTCTCTCTGTCTTTCTTCCTCTCTCTTTCTCCCTCTCCATCTCCCCATCATTGTCCCTCTTTCCCTCTCCCATCTCTCTCCCTCTCCCCTCCCTCTCTCCCATCTCTTTCCCTCTGCCCATCTCTCTTTCTCCCTCTCTATCTCCCTTCCCTTCCCCTCTCTCATCTTTCTCTCTCTCTCTCCCCAATCTCTCTTTCTCCCTCTCTATCTAACTCCCTCTCTCTTTACTCTCACCTTCTCTCTCTCTCTTTCTCTCTCTCTCTCTCTGCTGAGGAATGATCACCATCCATGGTGGAAGCTTCCCTTCGGGCGACCCCCCCTCTGGTGACCCCCTGGTCAGCTTTGGTGGGGCCAGGAGGGTACGCACGCAAGGGGAGGCCCTCAAATGAGCACCAAAGCACAACAAAGGCGTGCAGGATGACCAGAGGGTCTTAACAGAACAGAAAATAATCTGGCTTTTCTCCTGCACAAAGGCTCCAGCCATCGCCTTGCCGTGTCATCCCCCTTGGCAGCTCTTTGGCCGAGTGTGGAGGGCACGAGCTCTAGCTCGAAGCAGCAGGAAGCGAAGTCTGCCTTATATGCAAATGTGCCAGGAAAGCAGGTACAGGGCCACTTCTCTCCTGCACTAAGGCTTCAGTTATCATCTTGCCACGTCCCGTCCCCAAGCACAAGAGGAGAAGTAATTGAAATAGAAGTAATTGAAATATAGAATAAAATTTTATTAGAACAAATAATTACTTTGTCTTCCTATGAGAAAAGTTAACAGTCTTCTGGGAAAAATTTATACAATTGATAATATAAGTAAATCAATACAAAAGAATCTTGGATGTTTTTTATTCAAATCAAATTTTGCCGTGAAAAGTAATATTTCTTGAGATATTATTATGAAATCTCCAGTGCTGAAATATTCTTTCAATTTCTGTATGTATTACAGGCTAAAAAATTATAACAATATTCTTCCCTTTTTTCCTTAATACCGTCCATGTGGTATCAGTGCCTAATTGAAATAGTCCAGTGGGAACATAAAAATACATAAAAATTTACTGTAACCGGCTTTGGTAAACATGTAATTTTATTATCTAAATTTGACATTTTTAGACTTTCTAATAACCACAGATCTCTGAATGATGTACAGAAGAATTAAACATATTGAACATATGAAACCAACATAAAGCACAGATACGTATTGTTCTTCAGAAACCATGAATGTGTCCAGCTGTTGTTGTTTTAAATCACAACTTGTCATGCCATCTAGCCCACTGTGGACACAATTAATTTAAACTTCAGCTTTCTGGAAGCAAATTAATCTTAAATTTTGGTTTATGAAGTAGTTTGAACTGTTCACAGCTGAGTTTAATAACAGTTAAGGATTTGAAAGCTGTTTTACATTTCTTCCATGTAGTTCTAAAAAAGGTCCAAGGAAGGAAATAGTCATTCAATGGAAGTGACATTTACCTGTGGGGGCCATGGTGGCCACTGGCGAAAGACCCCAGGTGAGCTGGAGGAACTGGAGAAGAATTTGAGTGCAGGCGAGCTGGAGCAAAAGGATTGGATGCTAGAGCAACTTATAAAGTTCCTGAGGGGGGCTTTTGGTTGTCTCAAAGCTGGAGAAGCCCTAGCCTGGGTGGCACATCCCACTGACCAGCCAACTCCAGCCATGGGCATGAGGGGAAAGCTACCTCTGCCATCGCAATGGCAGCAGCAGTGAGCCCCTTTGCAACCGCAACTGCCCCAATGCCTGGCCGTGCAGTCCAGCCTGCACCAACTACAGAAGCAGTGTCAGCAAAGTGGAGAGGATGCAGTCCTTTAAGGTCTGTCTCTCTACCAATTTCCTACAATCTGGACAGCCATCAAAAAAATTGGGGGCGAAATATATTGGACTTTTCCCCATCAAAAGGATTATTAACCCAGTAATTGTAGAATTTGAGCTACTGAAAACGCTCAGAAGTGTACACCCAGTATTTTATTGTATCCTACCAAAACCAGAAATCACATCTTCATTGCTTCCCAATTCGCAACCACTTCCCAACTCTATTATGATCGAGGGAGAGCAGCACTTCGAAGTCAAAGACATTTTGGACTCTCACATATACAGTATTGGGGGAAAACTTAGTACTTAGTAGCCTGGAATTACTTTACCCCCCTCAGAAACTCCCAACATATTAAAGCTCCCAAATTGTTTTTAAAATTCCATGACTGATACACAGATAAGCATTTTAACTGTTTGCTAATTGAGAAATGTTGTGTATCTTTCCCTCCCCTCTCTTTTTTCTTTTGCAGGACTAACATCTCTGTCAAGGGGGGCAGAATGTCAGCTCGGCCTGTGGGCCTCACAGGCATCCTGCCATCAAAAGAAGAAGGGGGGGAGGATGAAAGGGCAGTAAAGCTATGTATAGCTGATAGGAAATCAGGAGGGGGGGGATGACAGTTGAAAAGGACCAGAGCACCCAGATCCTGTTTGTACCAGCATCCCATGGCCAGGCACCGTGAGAATTTACGAATTACCCCCAAGCTTCCCAGAGTTATCAAAACATCTTGGTGAGCTCCAGTTGGCTGAAAACGGACTGGTTATGGGGGCGGGGCGGGATGGGGGCAAACCGACACCTTATTTTTGTATCCAGCAAGCGCAGTAATTTCAGAACTGGCTTGACTTTACTACAACCAACACTCTAGTAAAAGAATCTTTTACTTTAACCAAATGGAGTTGAAGGCTTTTCTTTCCTAAGTGATCGGATTGAGGCAGATCTGGCAATAATGTTCTTATTACTTCCTCCTTCCAAACAATACAGTTATATCACAATATAACATTTGGTTTGTGGTGATAAGTTTATCATCATTTGCATCTTCTTAATTAACAACCATTGGTGACTGCAATCATCATCCAGAAGGGAAGAGCATTAATAGTTGTAGTGAATTCTTATTTTTACAAATTGAATGTTTTTCTATTAAATGTTTTTGTGTGCAGTATTCGTGAAGGCTTTAGGTTTTGTTACCAATCATTACAAAAGACTGACGAAATATAATATATAAAGATTACACTATATAAAGATTACATTAAAGCACCAATTCTTTCATTTACACTGTGCAATGACTAAAAAAACCCCAAAGAATTCATAAATAAATTTGCCTTGCTGCACTTTTATAGCATCTTCATGTGCTGTAGAAGATAAATTGCAAATTACAGTTTTTCAGATTAAAGAATAGTGATTACAGATAGTTCTTGTTTAACAACCCTATTTGGGACAGAAATGTCCTTCCTATGTGAAGCAGTCATTAGGCAAAACATCACCTGACCTTACCATTTAGCAACAGCAGTTCTGATACTCCAGATTGCAGTTGTTAGGTGAGGACCTTATGCTTCTCCTGCTCGGCACGAACTGCTGGCTCTGTCCCACTGCCTCCTTCCCAGTCAGCCCTGGCAAGCTCTCTTTGGCAGAGGAGGCCCTGCCACTTTTCCCTGCTGACCTCCCTTCACCTCCTCCATCTCTGCTCTTTTGGTCACCCTGCACTTTGCATTCAGTCTTTTGGGCTACCTTTAATTCTTCTGCTCCTTCCAGCCTGCGTCTTCAGTTATTGCGAGGGGCCAGCAGCTTCCTCAGCCAAGTATGTCTTGTCAGTATTAGGAGGAAGAAGACAGCAAAAATCAACTGAGGATAGTGGGTTCAGGGAGGGCAGAGATGGAGGGAAATAGGTGAGTGGTGCAGAAACACAATCTTCAGGGACTAGTGGTAGTTACCATTTGTTGTGCCACACAATTTCAACCAATCATTAAGCAAATAGCAAATAGTTGTTAAGTGAGGACTGTCTTTAATTAATAGACAAGTTAGTCAATTGGAAACAAACAAAGAAAGGATAAATAAAGGAGAATAATGAAGTACTGGATTTAAATTTCAGCATATCTCAGAAGGAAACTTGCTTTCATGTTGACAGGATACAGTCAGCTGCTTTTAAGTGGTTTCATTCTAGTATTCTGTGCTGTATCAACTATCTAGGCAACTCTTACTGATTTATGGAGCCTGGCATGGATGCCTGTTCATTAGCAGCAGATATATTTGCTCTGGGGTAACATTACCCTTTAAGATTTCAGCAGGAGGCTATATGAATTTCCGGAACCAATATTACATTTGTTCTGTATCTGTTAGTATCTCTAAGCGCAGCTTTGGCTTCAAAAAGCTATTTTACTTTTCATTAGTCCAGATGAATGTAGATATTTAAAAATAATCATCACATACAATTGGCACCAGTAAACATACATTTCAATACAAGATTAATCTAATTTAAATCTTGGAACAGCTTTCACTCTCATTGCTTTGTAAAATAGCCACATTTGACATTACTATTATTCTCAAAATTTAAATAACATTATTTAAAAACCCTCAGAAACTCCTTTCTGGTGTGTGTGTATTTTAGCAATGTGTCTGCAAGAGTTGCATGGATGTTAATACTTGAATTTCACAATCCCATGACCTTCACCCCCTCCTTCTAACACCTTATGCTTTTTAGCTGATCACTAAAACAGTGAACATGAGGAGTGGCTGAACAAAACTTAAGCCTGACTAGGGAATACAGAGTGAGTTGATCTCCCCATTCCTTATATTTTTTTATTCCTAGTTTAATTCCCCCTTTAAAACCTTCTTGTGATTTTGTTGCCATAGTCACTCATTCTTCAAAATAAAGATTCCCAGATATTACATATGCTCCATAATTGTATCATAATTAGTATAAACGGCACTACCATGTTGGCATTTGTATTTTTAGTCTATTTCCTAGTGATCACTAGATTTTTTTCAAAATTTATTTCATTTAGTTAGTTAGTCAAGCATGTATGAGAAAATAAGTGTAAGTATAAACAACATATAAACATATAAGTAAAAGCAGGTATAAGTATAAACACAAGAAATGAGTATGAATAAATGGGAACAGTAGGACAGGGACGGTAGGCACACTGATGTGCTTACTCACGCCCCCTTACAGATCTCTTAGGAAAATCTGGGAGGAAATCACAAGCCACTCACACTGCTTTTTTGCCTTAAAAAGCAGATTAATTACAAAATTAATTTCATTATTTTTGCCTCAATTTTCCACAGGCAGTTCCATTATATTTTTAAAAAGGGCATCATCACATCTGAAAAACATATTTCTTTATTAACATTTTCTCCCTTTAGCTAAGGCTATATTATCAAATCACCCAATGGGTCATAGGTTATCTAGTAATCATTGAAGGGCAGAGACAAACATATACTTATGCAAAACTTTTAAAAGAACAATGAACAGCATATATTGATTAACACTTGTGAAGGAATATATCACTCACCATGGGAATATAAACATTAAAAGCTACATAGCGGAAGGCAAAAGAGAATATATTGACACCCGAACAGAAAAAGCACAATATTGTCGAGTTCAGACTTGAACTCAATCCACTCAATCTCAGTATGTTGGGTGTTGAGAGTTTTTAATTTGTTTATTTATCTACTTCAGGCCTGTCAAACTGGCAGCCCATAGGCTGGATATGTCATGCGCAGGCCATGCCCACCCCAGTTCTGCAAAGGTAATACATCGCAATATGTCACGTGACGTGATCAAGTTTGACACCCATGATCTATTTCATTGTCATCTCATCTTGGGAAGCTGGCCATTATTTAAGAGCTGTCTGATCTAGTCTTAATTAGCTAATACTTAATTTTCTGGAAAAGACATGAAATTAATTCCATTATTTCTGTCTCAATTTTCCACACACAGTTCCATTAATTTTTTTCAACATATTTTTTGCTTACCTTAGCTGTATGAAATTTGACAAATTTCAGATAGATAATGGTGAATATTATTCTCACTTATTCAAAATTCATCACAGAGTATTCAAAATACTGTTACAGAAATTTCTACCACAAAACATCAGGTTTTGGCTGTCAAATGAAACTCTATGTCTCAAGTTTTACAGTATTTACAAAATTCTTACAGATTTCATCTTACTCTGATAAAAAAGTTACAACCACTTATGTTTTCTCATGTTAGATTATTGGAGAACAGAATACTGTTTTTTAATTCAGGGTTTTGGAAATTAAACACTTATTTGTATTTATTGGACCAGCAGAATAGGCAGATAGCATTTCTGGAGGGTAGAACAGAGGACATCTCCCTCTATTAATGTAATAATATGAGGGACTGACTATGGGAGATAGGAGGAAGAGTTGGATAATAGCTTGATAAATGAAACATGAGTCTAAAGGAGGAGGGGTCTCCCAAAAGGGACAATTTTCAGGAGAATAGAAATATGAGAGGGGTACTTTAAGCCTTGCAAAATTTTATTAATTTAACCTTACAATAAAGGTAGACCTAATATTCATTGTCATCTTGACTATTTGAAGGGCTAACATCAGTCTTGCAAATCTGAAAGTAACTCTTCTTTCCCTTTTATTCTTCCCAAAACTAGGGAAGGTACCTTTTCTACTCAGCTTCCTTCAATTTCTAATTTCATTTATCAGATATTGTCCAGGCTATGGCTCTTCTTGTCTCTCAAAGTTGTTTTCAGATACCATGTGTAATGAATATGTAAAAATCATCTTCAAAATGACCTATAGTTGTATTTTTCTTCTTCACTTCTAAAGTACACTTCCCTGTAATGTCATCTTGAGTCCATTTGGGCGAGAACATTTTAATTTGCTGCAGACTAACCTCTGCAGTTTATTGGCTATTTTGTAGATGAATAAATAAATAGATATCTATCATATTAAAATCTTACCAGACTATGAATAAATTAAAACATATGACATTGGAAGAAAGAATAATTTTAGGGTCTTCCACATGAAATGGAGGAATAGGTAAACAGTAACATGTAAAGTAAAATGTAAAATATACCTTCAAATGTCAGACTATCATTTTTTGTACTTTATAGTGTTTTTTGTGGGTAACTTTTTAATTAATTAAGTTCAATAAATATACCAGGAATTTTGAGTGAATTAAAAAAGCTAAGCCATTTTTAAAAAAAGGAGAATTAAAATTACTAATTTACATAAACATGTTTATACTTAAAAACTTGAGAATTCCTATTTATTAATTTGGTGTTTGTAAGATTTCTCTTTGTCACTTTTTCCTTAAAGAACCTTTTGTCCTTTTACCTTCCTTTCACCTTTACCAGCTTTTTGGCAGGAACTTCAGTACCTTCCTGCCAGAAGGGTGTGAACAACTGTTTGAAGCCAACGGCAATATTGGTCTTAGGAATCTGTTTTAACAACCCCTTCCAAAAATGGACACTTTTCCTATTGTGTTCTGAGTACTGCAACACACATAATCTTAGAGCCTGGGAATTTCATTCTATTCATATCTGAGAGAGCTTAGAAAACAAAAATTGTATTTGGAACTGTATCAGTTTATTTTTGTTGAAGGGTTATGTTCCCATTTAGGA
>JANHFT010001404.1:118400-129047 GCA_032467955.1 Pseudoxenodon macrops
GATGAAGCACTCACAACTTCTGAAGGCAAGCTGTTCCACTGGTTAATTGTCCTCACTGTTATGAACTTTCTTCTTAATTCCAGGTTGCTTCTCTCCTTCATTAGTTTTCATGCATTGTTTTTTGTCCTGCCTTCTGATGCCTTGGAAAATAAGTTGACCCCCTCTTCTTTGTGGCAGTTCCTGAAATACTGTAATATTGCTATCATGTCTTCCCTAGTCCTTCTTTTCTCTGGACTAACCGAACTCAAATCCTACAACCGTTCTTCATATGTTTTAATTTCCAGGCCTTTAATCATCTTAGTTGCTCTTCTCTGCACTTTTTTCAAAGTCTCAAGATCTTGTTTAATCTTACAAGATTTTTGTAAAGTGGTGATCAAAACTGGATGCAATTTTGCAATAAAAGTCAAAGATAATAATAAAAATGTTTCTTTCAACATATAAATAACAAGAAAAAAGCAGAGGAAACAATCAATCCACTAAAGAGAGAAGGTGGCAAGGAAGTAACAGGCAATAGAGAGAAAGCAGAGCTGCTTAACTCATTATTTGCATCAGTCAAAAGAGAAACTATAGCCCAACCTACCAAAAACATAAATGTAAAAGACAGACTAGAAATAAAAATTAAAATAAGCAAGAAAATGGTAAGAGACCACCTGTCTCATCTTGATGAATGTAAAACACCAGGACCTGATGAATTACATCCCAGAATTCTCAAGGAGCTGGCAGATGTTATCTCAGAACCATGGTACCATATCTTTCAAAACTCCTGGAGCACTAAGGAACTACCAGAGGATTGGAAAAGATCTGATGTGGTTCCCATCTTCCAAAAAGGGGAAAAACAGACACAAGAAACTATAGACCAATCAGCCTGTACCTGGGAATATACTGTGGGGGGGGGGAACAGAACTGCAAACATCTAGAAACAAATAAAGTTATAACTAGAAGCAGCACAGGTGTGTTAAAAACAGATCATGCCAAACCAATTTTATTTCATTCTTTGACAAAGTGACTAAGACCAAGAAAATGCTGTGGACAAAGTAGACTTAGACCACAAGGTTCCATGTTAGGCCCAATGCTCTTCAATATCTTCATATAAATATTTTAGATGAGTGAAATAGAAGGGGAACTTATTAAATTTGTAGCTGACACTAAGCTGAGAAGAATAGCCAATAGCCCAGAAGACAAGCTCATGATCCAAAAAGATCTTGACAAGGCTTGACAATGGACTCTATCCAACAAGTTTAATGTGGAGAAAAGCAAGGTTTTATACCTGGGCAGGAAAAACCAAAGATACAAGTACAAAACCTTGCTTAATAGCAGTAAAAATTTACTTAATAACAGTAACTGTGAGAGGGACCTTGGAGTCCTAGTGGACAATCGTTAAATATGAACCAGCTTCTGCAAATTTAATGAGTTCCCCTTCTATTCCTTTATCTAAATAATTTATGAAGATATTGAAAAGTACAGGACCTAAGACGGAACCTTGTGATTCCCCACTGCTTATTTCCCTACATATACAATAGATGTAGTACCATTAAGGATTACTTTACATTGAGTATGGTTTGTCAGTCAGTTACAAATCCATCTGGTGGTGTTTTTCTATATCCCACATTTTTGTAGCTTACCAAGAAGTAGGCTGCTGTCTACTTTGTCAAATGTAAAAGAAGAAGAATTTTCTTTGGAATCCTTGGCATTTTTAACTTAAATAAAAATCTTCAAATGAGATCACCTTTGATAACTATCATGTAGTCCTGCCCTGGGCAGTTTCCATGTGACTTTTGTTTTGTTTTAGGCCATGACACTACAGCAAGTGGTTTGTCCTGGATTCTATACAATCTGGCTCAACACCCCAAGTATCAAGACCAGTGCCGGGCAGAAATTCAAGATCTGCTACAGGGACGGGAAACAGAAAAAATTGAATGGTAATGGGCTGTGGACGGAAAGAAAGCAATCCCGAGGGTGGAAGATCAAGGCAGATTCAGATGTTTCTTGAATGAGAAAGTGAACTAAGCTAGAGCTAATGTCTTCCATGGGTGAAATTATAATGTTACACCATTAAGGACATCTTTACATGTTGGCTGGGGAATTCTGGGAATAAGTCCACACCAGTTGCCAAGGTTGAGAAACCCTGGTGCAGAGGTTCATTAAATGATGGTATTGTTGAGGATTATGCAAGTTGTTTGCTTAGAGTTAGAGAACTTATTGTTAAGGTGTCCTTGAAGTTGTCTGCTTGGAGAGTATTACATGTGTATGTCAAAATGTCAGTACCTTCTTGGCCAAATTGAGCCAGAAATGGGGAAGATCAAAAAAATGCTTAGAAAGGATTTCATTTTCAAGAGCAGGCTGAGAACTTTAGGCTGCTCAAATGTCAGCAAAACTCAACTGCAGCTGTCTCTAGGTGGAAGCCATTTTGTAAGTCCATCAGTTGTCTTTCACAGCAAAATGACTGGCTTAGGTTCTGGAAGATAACTTTTAAAAAGTCCCATCTGCCTCTGTTTATTATGTTATTTATGTTTTGCAGAATTAGTTGACTACTTTGTATAGACATTTGCCTTTTACAAGCTTCCCAGCTTTGAGTTTGCCTCTAGCTTTTCTTTGTGAGACTTTCTCTGTCCTTTCGCTTCATTAGACCATGTTCTGGGGTAGAGTCCTCCTTTCCTTTTTGGCTATTTGTGGGGCACATTCAGGCACAGATTATTTGTCTTGGCAGGATTTGTAATTTTCTGTGATTGGCTCTCAGCAAATTTTGCAAAAATACTCTTTTAGAGAATCTAAAAGGTGCCTTCCTTTTTATTGACCTTGTAAAATAATTCTAACTCCTTATTTAACATTTCTCTATATTCCATATTTCTTTCTTTTGCCCCTTCCATATTATTCTAATAGGGTTATGATCTGCCCAATCATTAATTCCAATTTCAATTTCTATGGTGTCTTTCCTTAAGCCTGAGGTCATCCACACCATATTGATTCTCATCCATGAGTGCTGTGGATTTGAATAAAATGTATATTGATTCATCGGTGTGTTTCTCTCCATGTATCATGAAGATTGTATTCTGACACCATTCCAAGAAATGATTTGGGTAGTGTATTTTTCTTTTTCTTGTTTTTTTTTTGTGGGCAGGAGGCCTTTTGAAATGCGAAGCACAGCATTTGGACATGACAGAGACAAAGCGAGCACAAGCGAGAGGTGGGCTGGCGGGCGCAGGTAGTTTTACCAACTCCCTGCACCACTTTGCATTTCAAAAGGCGCTCCTGCCTGTAAGGAGGTGAGGCAGGTATCGAGGCACTGGAGCTGCTGCGTTGGGAGGGAAGGAGATCCCCCGCCCCCCCCAGCTGCCAGAGAGATGCAGAGAGATGCAGAAGGGGCCTTCCAGCCGCCTGCCCCGGGATCCGCCTCCCTGCACTTCTGCCTCGGCGGGCAACTCTTTCGGCGGGCTCCGTAGCGGGGCTTTCCTGCCGCCGATTGCTGCGCCATGCCACTGGGCATTACTGACAGACACCAAACATCCCACTAAGTTGCTGCCGCCGACACCTTCCTTCCAAGGAAATTGTGTTTATGCATTCGTTTAGTGGAAGCTTCTTTTATAACTTTACAAACAGAAGTTTCAGGAATGATCAGAAAAATAGAAAAGCTTATTTGATAAATTTTGCAGTTACAATGACTTATTTCTTATATTGCACATTCAATTAAAAACTACTGTATATTTTTTTATGTCTTGTTCTCAATTTTATGATTGTTTCAAATATCACATTAAGTAATTATGTGGCTGATTGGCTCTGGCATACAGTAATTTCCTGTGTGACTTTACTTTACAGTTTCTCAACATTGATATGTGAATGACTGAATGAATCCAATAATTATGTCTTAATCACTAAACTGCCTAAAGAAACCGTGATTTATTACATTATGTAAATCTTCTGAACTTCCATTTAAATAAAATAAGTCTTAGGCTAGGGTGGGATTATAGGATCATATAAATATGAAGCATTGGTAGTTCAACCCTCTGTAAGTGCCATGCTCCATTACTACAGCATCCTTGTCAAATGACTACGGAGCCTGTTAAAATGCCTCCAGCAACATTTGTTGAACAGCTCTTAGTGTTTGAATACTTTAAATTGATATTCATCCAAAGTTAACTTCATTGTAATCTAAATCCATTGGTGCTTATTTTGCTTTTCATAAAATTTCTGACCAATTTCACATCATCTTCTACGTGACTGTCTTACCAGGAGTTGAAGACAGCTGTTCATCACTTTCCAGAGGTTTTTTTAAATGATTTGTTTCTTGGCTATTCTCAGGAGTCTTTGCAACACCAAAGTTCAAAGGTGTCAGTACTTTTTCTAGCCTACTTCTTCAGAATCCAGTTTACCCTTCCTTAGAGCGTTACAGGGAAATTATGGTTTACACAGTATGATTTTTTGAGGATACAGGCACATCATGATGTTGAATATGTTTTCCAAGGTCTTCATGACTGCTCTACCAAGGAAATGAGGCCATTTCTCAAACAATTGTTGCTTTGCTATTGATAGTTGTTTCTATAAGGCAGAAGCTGTTCACCTCACTGTTACCTCCACTGACAATTCTACAGCTGTTCTATCTATTCTGTATCCATTGTTATCCTTGATTTTATCTTGTGATACTTTGTGTAAATCAAAAAATATATCCAATCTAATCCAATATAATCTAAAAATATACAATCTACATTATAGCATATGAAAAGCCACCCAACCCTAACAGATGCCTATATAATGTACAGCAGACAGCCTCACGCTATTTTCTTTCCCATATAAAATGTGAACATGGTATCTGCCACGTTTTTGCAAAACATACCTGTGGAAACCAGATGGAATCACAATCATTAGATCTCAGGAAGAACATTTTTTTTCATAACAAATGTTTTATCCTGTTGAATTTCAAAACAGTCATTTTTTCAGGTTGACTAAGGCTTTCTTCCTTTCTTTTTAAATTTCTAATCACTTTGTCAAAAAAAGCTATCTAAAACAAGGATAAACAGACTAGCATTTTTTATATCAAAGGCCAGGTTAATATTGGCTTCTATCAACAGTGGTGTCAAAGCCAGAGTACACGAGGCAATGGTGGCAGAGCCATTCCTTCTTTTGCTATCTTAATTGCCCTTTTGTTTTATGTCTCTTATTTGATTTTCTCTTCTTTCACTGAGTGAATTTATATAAACCACAATGTGTTTGATAGTTTTACCTTCCAGTGTCACATGAACTTACCTGCTACATTTTAAAAGAAGATAGCTTGGTATCATGTATAAACTTTAGTTTCTTTATTTTTATTTCTTTTCTGTATATAATTTATAGATGGCTACTCAAAGAACTTTAGCCCTTCTCTAAAACAAATGTGGATAGTTCTCAATTTAATTTTCAAAAATATCTCTTGAAATATGATATTCTAAAAAACTAGAGATTTTAGGGAATTATTCACCTATTACAAATGGCTAATTAAATATGAATTATTATGAATATATTATATATACCATATATATGACAATAGTAAATATTTCATTTTAAATAGTCTTCTTGATGTAAGATAGTCCAAATAGTGCATACGGAGTCCATCTTTGTTTTCTTTAACTGAAATATTAGCAAATGAGAATTAAAGATGGCATGACTTTTAAACTGATGTTTGACTGTATTTATTGTATGAAATATTTGGTTTAGATGGAAAAGATGGTAAAGAAGTACATACGTAGATGCCCTGACAGCTATAGCACAACAATCTAATATAGTTTATCCTTTTCTTTACTTTACATAAACAATCTTACATCTAGATGACATCAGAATTGTTTCTGGTAGATAGATGTTTTAGTCCTTTCTGGGCAAATTTATCTCTTTATTGGTTTCATTAATCTTAGACCTTTGACTGATTTTAACATACTGTTCCAAGGGAATTCTTTTCAATTGTTTCTCCTTTCCAAAACAATTTTTGGTTTCATTCTGCGAAAGCCAAATAAATTTGTATATTCAGGAGCAGTGTAAGTACAATTCTTGGGGGGAGGCTAAATTCTTGAGATAAGCAGTTGCCATTATATTCCACTAACAGGTTCCATGAAACAATACAATAAGCAGGGAAGGACATGGAGCTTTCCATATAGCCCTTCCTCCCATTTGTTATTTTCCAGTTTCTGTTGAAACATTAGGAAAAGAAGAACAAACTATCTATTCTTGCATTGATCTTCCTCCTGATAGATGGAATTTGTAGTACATTATTATCCTTTCTCCAATTCTGAATTGACTATTGTCTGAAGGTCTTTGAGTTGACATGAAACTGTATTAGCATAGTTCATATAACCATCCCTCTTTTTATTGTCTTTCTTATTATTAAGTCTATTTTTAAGTCTTAATATTTCTTATTATTAAGTCTAATAGAATTACTCACTTTGAAGGTGTCCATGGACAATATCAGAATAAAAGATAAACACGAACATCATTACTGCCTTGAAAGAATAATTGGATCTGTGATGACTGATTTAGAAGATTTGTGGACTGAATAGTCTCATAATGTGGGTAGACAGATGGGATACAATATACGTTTTGATGATCTCTTGCTCCAATTGAGATCAGCAGAGATGCATTTTTTTTCTGAGGTTCCTTCCTATTCCTTTCTCTCTCTTTGCAAGTTGCTGTCGTTTTTTGTTTTTTTGTTTTTTGGTGAAAGCAAAAAGGTGTTGATTTTCTGCTACAGCTCAAAGAACGGCGTTTCTGCTGAACGTCTAGTTCGGGCAGTTGTTGCGCTCACCAGTCTTCCTATAGCGAAGCAAAAAGTGGCAACCTAATGTTAAAGAAACGAGAAACTGGAAAGTGGTCTTTGGCTGGGCGAGGGACAGGAGTTTTATGTTGGCTTTCAGGACAGGCTATCTGAGGAAATCGGGTGCCATTTTCTTCTTTCTATCAATTATCGCCAAATAATTCGCTCTGCCAAATGTCCCTCATTAAACAAAAATTCTGAGGAATAAAAAGAAGCTCCCTGCTTCCAGCTGCCGAGGGAAGACGGGTTTGCGAGTCCCCGGCGCCTTCCTATCTCTCGCTCTCCCCTCCCTCTTCAAACTGCTGGGTAGCTAATCGTCGCCGGGAGAAAATCAGGCCCGCCCTCTTGGCCCCAATTAGGCGGCAATACCGGTGGCGGCAGCAGTTGTAGTTGAATCTCCAAGCCATCCAGACTTCGCGGAGTATTAGCCATCTATAAAGGCGATTTTTTTGAGGCGATGCGGTTCGTGTTGACGGTGCAAGGCGGCGGAGGCTCACCCTTTGGCTGCTGTCTCTGAGGCGCTTCGAGGGAAAGAGGAGAGGCGACTGCTGGCGCGGGGGACGGTCCCGACAGCCATGCTGCAGCGTCGGGGGGACTTGGGGGGCTACCCCCAGGCCATAGCAGACCCGGTGTTGTTGAAAGCGAAGCCTAAGCTCTACTATGCGGTGAGTGCTGTCTCCTTCCTAAGAGCAAGGCGTCACTAGGCGCCAAAATAACGGGGCAGGGGGGGGGCTGCTATGGCTTGTTCAAAGGGTGGAGTGTAGAAATAAATGTTCCGATGTAGATTTATCATACCCTTCTCCCAGGCTGTTGCATCGCTTGCGTACATTCCGAAGTGCTTTGGTGGAAGGGCGGGGATCAGATTGGGGGCGGGTCTCTTCCCTGCAGAATTTCGGAGTGTAACGTATGAAGCTTCCATCTCGGCCCGGAATATGTTTCCTCTCTTGGGGCTCTTTTAAGAGACCGCTACTTGCAGTAACGTCAGTTGGGTCTCTCATGCGCGCACCTGCAGTTGGGCTGTTGTGGACCTAATGTTTAAACCTCCCCCTCTCTCATCTATGAGTTGGAGTCATTTTTAGAGGGGGCGGTGTGAGCGCGCTTAGTCTGGGCTGGGTTTTTTTGTTTGTTTTTAGTTTGTCGCATCTCTTCTTTCCCCTCTCAGTTTCACAAGACCTAATCTATAAGGAACTGGCTGAGTTATTTATACAATGTAGTCGTCCAATGCTTAAAGGAAAGGGCTTTGAGTAGTTCCTCGTAGACATAAATCATTTGGGATGCCCCATCACAAGCTGTCATATTGCAAATTTAGCATAAATCGATTCATAAACAAAATGTATTATCGGGCAATATTTTTTTTTACTCCACAATTCGGAATAGTTGTTTCTATGCCTGGAATTATAATGGCAGCTATAAATCCTGCAAGCTGCTGCAGAGATGTGCAGCAACAATTCTTGGAAGGTCTGAGCCATCACAGCAACCAAAACACTTTTCTTTCCATTAAGGGTGAGGATCAGTTGCGCGCACACACACACACACACAATTTTGCTTTGTGACTGAAAGTGGAAAATGATGAACAACTCAGATGAATAGATATTGCTCCTTATAATCACTGTTGTCTCACTTTGATCAGATTCTTTTTATTGCCCTTCTTGGAGTTAAAAGGCAAGTAAGCAAGAAAATATAGTCTCTTCACCATTTAGTACCACATATTTGGAATGAATCCAGTGACTTAGGAAAGTATGCAAACTCAGAAAAAACAATTGGCTTTTGCAGAGCAGTTCTGCCAGTTTGTTTATCCTATGTATATCCTCTCTTGGTAGGGTTTATAAGAATGGGTCATTGAGTAGAGCAGGGGTGTAAAACTCAATTTCATTGAGGGTTGGTTGCATCAGGGCTATAGTTGACCTTGGGGAGGGAGGTGGGCATGACTGACTGGGTGAGCATGGCCAGCTTGACACCACTGGGTGGACGTGGCCAGCTGGGTGGGCATGGCCAACTTGACACCACTCCCCAAACTGCTGCCATATTTCCTCTTTGCATTGGGTAGACCAGACCTAAGCAACTTGGGCTGGCCCCTGACATTTTCCAGAACGGCCCGGCGGGCCAGATCTGACCACATTGTGGGCTGAATCTTGAGTTTGATTTTCCTGGCCTAGAGAATGAGCTCTCTCTTTGAATGAGGAGGTGAAAAGATTGCAGCAGGGGGAAATTGCAAAAGATTGCAGCAGGAGGTGAAAAGATTGAAAGGAACTATCTTTTCCCCCCCATGCTGTATTGGTAATAAGGAAACATCTCTCATGTCCAATGGGAGAAAGAGAACACTTTTGGCAATCCAGCTAAATCCAGACCCTCTCATGCCTGCAGATTCCCAGGGGATTATATATGATAAACAGCTCCTGTCAGTCTTATAAGTAGGTTTAAAAACAACATTAGTATTAAAAACATCTTAAATTTTCCTATAATTCAGTATGTTTTTTTTTAATGTTGTTATCCTACTTTGGTTTTAATTGATGTAGAGGTATAACTTGGGTTTAAACTGAGACATTTTTAAAAAGTGTAAAGTATTAATAAATCTTTGGAATAAAGCTCACTGGTAAGAATTAAGGTATTAATTTTTCATAAAACCAATGTTTTTAGTATGTAGTAATACCCAGTGCTTGTTGTCTTGAATAATCCGATCTTGTATATGAAGATTAGGTTCAGCTCATTAGGGAATGTGTGAGGAAACAGAATATTATGTCTTCAGTTCTTCTTATGTTGTAAGTAAATCACAGCAGCCTATTTCACAAAATATGCATTATACAGCATCAAGAACCTTGGAAATATTTAAACTAGACATTCAAATAAAAACGTGTCCCTAAAAACTGATACTAGCATGCCTCATGATAAAAAAAAGATATGTGAAAAAGTCCATTTTAGCTGGTGTTTGTCAGGGAAGGATCACAGAAGTGAAATTACTTTGATTTTCTTTGGAAGGAGTATTTGGGAACTTGGGTGAGGACGCCAAGAGCCCTGCTCCATTTTCCTACCAAGTAGTTTGCCCTTGCTAACAGCACAGTGGGGGATGCTGGTTAAGAGATATTAACATTAGGTCAAGCTCAACATCATAACATATGTTCTTTTTAAAATATACAGAAATTTTTGTAAGTGCTATAGTACCTTGATTCATAGTGACCTTTTACAATATTTGTCCTTTCAGTGTTCCAAATGCAGCGCAGCAACTTTAATTTCTAGTTTTTAAAACTTTATTACTATTTTCAAGATTAAAGGAATCAATCACTTGCATTGAAGCTTTATGTATTTCTCACCTCTCTAAACTAAAGGATGACTCATTGGTACTTAGTATTGTTAATAAGTTCTTTGTTATTTTTAAGCTTTTAGTATTATTAGATTGCATTATATGTAGGAAGTTGGGCAGTTGACAAACCACTTCCTTCATACCATTTATACTTGAGGTTTTTCTTTTTTTTTAAACAGCTGCTTATCGCTGTGCAGTTTGATCCTTGTAGCCATATGTAAATATTAAAGTAGCTTAACCATATGTAAAACGTGTTGCTGTTATCTTTTCTGGTTTAATAATACAAAATATCACTAGAAAAAGAACGTGACAAGTCAGGTGTGTTTAATAGTATTGACATTCAGCTATTTGGTTTGATATAGTCATATCCCTGCTTAATTTAATTCTAATTCTCTACATATGATAGATAGAAAGTTGTTTTCTCAATAGAGTATCATTTGAAGAGTAAACATAATAAATTGCACTCAGTGCAAAATGCCATTAGAAATAAGTATACAAATACATACCGTGTTTCCCCGAAAATAAGACAGGGTCTTATTTTCTTTTGAACCCCGAAATATGGCCTTGGCCTTATTAT
>JANHFT010001404.1:140979-157138 GCA_032467955.1 Pseudoxenodon macrops
GTGTGTGTGTGTGTGTGTGTGTGTGTGTGTGTGTGTGTGTAGTCCTTCAAAATCCATAATAAACAGTACATTGTTTGGGTCAATTTACTTTATACAAAATTTTGATAACGATGGTATTAATTAATTAATTAAACATACATAATAATACTCTTTCAGCTTACATTGTAATTATAATGTATTCTATTTTGTGGCAGAATATGAAATTGAGTTTTTCCAGTTTCTACTTTCTACTTACTCAGCTCTGATATAACAATTCCCATCTTAATAGATATTATATATCAACCATCATCCCTTATTTTTTTACTTTTTAAGCCTCCATAATACTTGACTTCTAACATTTGCTTATACATAGCTATTAACTATAATTGCTTCAATGAACTATGGTGCTGGAGAAGACTTATGCGAGTCCCTTGGACTGCAAAGCAATCAAACCGGTCAGTCCTAGAGGAGATCAACCCTGACTGTTCTTTAGAAGGCCAGATCTTGAAGATGAAACTCAATTACTTTGGCCGCTAATGAGAAGGAAGGACTCACTGGAAAAGAGCCTAATGCTGGGAAAGACTGAAAGCAAAAGAAGAAGGGAACAACAGAGAATGAGGTAGCTTGATGGAGTCACTGAAGCAGTAGGTGTGAGCTTAAATGGACGCTAGAAGATAGTAGAGGACATGAAGGCCTGGAGGAACAATGTACATGAGGTTGCGATGGGCTGGACATGACTTTGCAACTAACAGCAACAACAACAATCCTATAACAGTATGCATAATAACATTTTCCCAATTTTTAATTTCTAGCTTTATTTTTTAGTCTTTCCTAAAACAAATCCCATATTAAGATGTATTCTATATCTATCCATTATCTCTTGCCCTTTTCAGTATTTCAACTCTTATTGACTTTTTGATCAGTCTCCCTTGCTCCTCCCTTGGGATCTTGTGTCCCTCTACATCACTCATGTTTAATCTAAATGTCTTCTCTGCCTTCATACCAGCTTCTTGCTGTCTGCTCTTTGAGATACTCTTTAGAACCTCTTTGGTCTCTGCTAAGGAATCTTTCTTTTTGCTCACTTCTACCTTTTGGCTTCTTAAAAAATCATTTCACTGTTCTATTTTTACTGTCTCTTCTGTGTCTTTATCAACTTGTGTCATTTGTTGGTTTATCTCTTCTTTCTTCTGTTTATTCTGAATTTTCCTCTATTGTTTGGATTTTTTGATCCATCCATTATCATTTGTTGGCGATTTCTTAATCTCCAATCTGTATTATGCATCAGTTCCATCAATTCCCTATGATTCCTTATCATGGTTTCCTTGATATCTTGAAACATTAATATTATTTCCATTTGAAATGTATTCATTTCTGCTTGTTGTAACATTTTACTTTATTTAGTTGGCTAAGTATTATTCAGTAAACTATCCAAGTCCCCGTGTCCTAAGTTTTCAAGAACGTTGAAAAGTCAATGTTAAACAAATTTACTCAGTCCTTGAACTGTTCCTCAAGATCCGTAATGTTTGTAATCCTCAAAGTCTGCTGTTTTACTTCCTCTAAGTTATTTAAGTTTATAAGTCTTGTTTAATTTTTTTCCTCCCTCCTTTCACCTCATGGAATATTCTATCAAAAGGTATTTATAATCCAGAATGGCCCGCCAAATTTCCCCATGCCTCATTAACTCACAGCATCAGGTGTTCAGTTTCAACGGCAATTCCTACTCTTTATAATCCACATTGGTTTCAAAATTTCAAAAGGCTCACCAGTTATTCCTCAGCCACTAAAAAAGAACAACAGAAAAAACAAAGAGACAGCCTTCCAGATGTTGTTTGCCTTTTACTTCTCTTCTTATCTCCTCCCACAACTCTTTCCCCCCCAACTCTTTTTCAAGGTCTTTCCCAGCCCTATATCAATATAGTATCTTCTTTGGCCAGTAGATGGCAACACAGCTGTAGATTTCAATACCAAAACCGGACTGCCAGCTGATTGTCAAAGTTTAATATTAATCACTTTATATAATTTCTCCCAACAGTCAGGCACTATTTCCAACAAATTTAAGTCACTTTCCATAACATAACAAACTCCAGTTCAGTCTTTAAAAACTTCTTCCATTAGGATAATTTCTCTTTTGGGTCTATAGTTTGTCTCCATGTGTTAATTCGTCCCTTTCTTCATGCTTTGGAGTCTTTCAAAAATTCTTTTGTTTAAAGTGCATCTCTAATAAAAAAATAAAAAATTGTCTCGCCCAGTTCCAATCCACTGTTCATAGAACTGCTCCAGCTCATTTCTTTCTTCGGTTGCCCCAGTTTCAGTCGGCCATAATGGCCGTTTCTCTTTTTTGTTGGTTGAGAGGGTGCGTCAGATTCAGCAGAGGAGCTGCCGCTTTTCTGTGATCAGCAAGGGATCCCGCCTTTCTTTGTCACCCCTCCAGGCTGACTTTGGCCCCTTAGGGCCCCTCCAACAAAGAGGTTTTGGCTGGGATTTTGTGCAGTCTCGCTATCTCAACTGTGTCGCTGCAACACCAAACCGGAAGTCCCAATTACAGCATTTTTAAGCTACACTGTTGCAGTATTTGTTGCATTTTTTAAATTTATAAATAAATGTGATTGATATAAGTAAGTCTATGCAAAGATGAAGTTGTTTTCTTCAATAATAAAGCCTAATATTCAAAAAATAGGACTTATTATAATATATACATATATATTAGATTGCAGCTGGATATTGTAAATCAATTAAATATACTGGCATTGTTGACACATTTGCTTGAAACAAAATAGAAACCTTTCCCCCCCAAGTTAAAACAAAACAGCCCTGCTCAAAATACTCTATCATAATACAGTAGTAGAAGGTGACTATATCTTCTGTAGAAACAACCACATTAAATCAGCTCAAGTATTTTGTTCCAATATCAGAACTAGGTTCTTGAAATTTTCCATCCTAAACCTTGCAGAAGGTTGGCTTGTTTCAAAAGTGCTTTTCTTTAATTTAAAAACTCAAAAATGCTACTAAAAATGTCAAGTTTTGGTTCTAATATGGGGGGGGAATGCAATTTTAACTTACTCAAAATAAAATGCTTGGAATATATGGGGTTTCCCCCCCAGCTTGGTACATTCAAAAATGCTATTTTGAGCTTGAAACATTTTTCATACCACTAGAAGCTATTAGAAATAAAGGAAGCATTATTATCATGAAGAGCGTACCCTCAGGGACTATGTTCTAATGTGGTCTAGCATCTTCTCTTTAATTATGGACCTTAAGACACATTCCATGCATACATCTCTATGTCCAACTTCTCTAAACAATTGGTTCTATTGTTGAAACTCCATTAACCCTTAAAGAAATTTTCCTTGAAGTAATTTCTATTGTTACTTTCTATTTTACATGAGGACCCAGATTGTTGGGGGCAATATGCTGACTCTGTAAACAGCTTAGAGAGGGCCGTAAAGCACTGTGAAGTGGTAGATACAGTAAGTCTAAGAGCTATTGCTATAGTCAACAATTGCGATATTTTCTTCGTGTAAATCTTTCAGGTTATTTTTAAAGGGTTATGTCTTCTCAGTGTTTCCTGGGCCAGATATTATGGGTCTAGCAACAATGCTTTTATCTAACTTCCCTATAGTCAAGGGATTAGAAGTAAATGTTGGTTCTGTGATGCTATCACAGCATGTTGGGGTTGTGAAGTCTGGATGAGAAGAAACCAGCTTTCATTTAGTCTACTAAAAGACTGAATGTCTGTGGTTATTGGGGTCCATAGATCTGGAGATTTCCCCATCAAGATTGGAGCTCTAACTACAAAATTCTTGCTCAAAGAGCAGGTGGCAGATATGTTTAAGTAGGTCTTTAACAACTTAATCTTATTTACCTATTACATACCTTCCTGGAGCAAGAGGCTGTTCAGTCACTCATGCCTTAGTCACCTTGTGACTTGACTATCTTAATGTGTTCTGCATGGGGCTATCCCTGAAGACAACTGGAAAGCTTCAAGTGGTCCTGAATACAACAGTGTGTGATGAGAATGTCTCTATGTGCCCATGTGACATCCCTACCGCACAACTACACTGATTGTCAGTGTGCTGCTGGATGCAAATCACATATAATACCATACATGGCATATTTACCATTTCACACCAATTCTACCAAAGGTCATCAACAAATGTGGCTAATGCTGTCTCTGTACTGAAGTGGGGTTATATACAGGGGTGGGCTTCAAAAATATTAGCAAACAGTTCTCTGCCCGGCTGCTGGGTGAGCATGGCCATGGTGGGCATGGTCTAGTCGGCCTCCTGCACCATGGGGGGGATTGTTTGCCTCCTCGGGCTCCAGAGGCTTTTCTCGAAGGTCCGGGAGGACAAAAATGGCCTCTCCAGGCTGCACTGGCCTTCAGGGCCCATTTCCAGCCTTCCCAAACTTCCAGCAGGCTGTTTTTCACCCTCCCCAAGCCTCCATGCATGCTGTGCACTTACCTGCATCCAAAACAGACCGCATGGGGACTCTGGGAGGAGCGGGGTCAGCCAGGAATGGGATTTGCCGACCCCTGGTATAGGTTTATCTCAGATCAGTGTAAGGTAATTTTTGTACAATTCATGTATATTTCTCTGTTTAATTTGACAGATCTTGAAATAATCATGTAAATGAATCATATGAATTTTACATATATTGTTTTTCCATTCATCTTGCATCACTCTTCTATACAAAATACACTAACTTCGTTTATTCTTTATGCATATGTAGCATATATCTGTGTGTCTGTGCTTTACTATTCCTTTTCTGATTACTTAAAATCTGTGTGTGAGTTTTATCATAATTATTTGCCTAATCATAGTTACTATACATAACAGCTGGAGGTTGTCTTAGTAAAACAAGCATAAAAATGGTGCAGTTCTGCAACTATCCAATGCTTTTGGTCAGTTATTTATGTGTGGGAAACATGACATGCTTCTGATCAGATAGTGGGAACATTTTCTGTGTCCTTGAGTCATTTATGAGGAATGTTAAGATTTAAGTACCAGATGATTTCTGTCACTGCTACAGTAATAAAAATCATTTGTTTGTGAATTTGACACATACTTACTGGTAAATAAAAAAGCCGGATATTTATAATGTGAATAGAAAGGCTGGATTAAATAAAAAATGAATAAATTCCAGCAGTTCTACATTCTAATTATTAAATTGATCTCTGGTTGTACTGCTTAATTTAGCTAACATGGAATAGTTCACTGTTGTAGATAATTTTAATACTTGCACATTGACATGACCAGTTATTAAAATTCCTCATTTACACAACTTTAATTTTTCTTAGATATAAAATAGAATTTGTTCTGTACTATGATCATCAACATCTTAACTTGGAAGTATGGTAAATTGCATTAAATTAAGGTCACTGTCAAAAATGTAGCAATACTAACTATATCCTACAGTTTTAATTTATAAGTATAAATCAGCTCTCACTTGTATCAGTGGTGGTCTAAATATATCTAAACATTAAAAAGTGCTACAGCCAATCCAGAAATATTGCCTCTGATTTATAAGAAGTTGTGGCACTTCGGAGATGTAATTAATTCAGATGGCCACATTCATTACAATAAGTGCACTGCAATAAGCTCAGCAGCAGCCTAAGAAAAATTGCTTGCTTGCTTGCTTGATTTATTTATTTATTTATTTATATCTCATCTTTGTTATTTTTTAAAATAACTTAAGGCCATGAACATACCTAATAAGTGTTTCATTTTATCTGTTTAATACTTTTCTTTATATGAAATAATATATTTATTTGTTTGCCATATTGGACATATATATACGGTATTTACTTACCACTGGTCCTTGAAGTTCTGATTGTCACAGTAACCCTGCAGACTTGTGATTGTGATTCAGGCACTTGGCAACCAACTCGCACTTGAAATGGTTCCAGTATTATGCAGTCATATGATCACCATTTGCAACTTTCCCTGCTGGCTTTCCAAAAGCAAGATTTATGGAAGCTAGTAGGAAAATCTCAAGTTGCTCTGAAAATCCCCTTCACTCCTGCACTTCCTTCCCTCAGCCTCCCTGTGGCTTGCATGGGCTTGGGCTCTCTTTCCCTTGGCCCTCATTTTCCTTAGCCTTGCTTCCCTTGTACCAACCTGTGCCTTCCTTCCCTTGGCCTTCCTGCTCTGAACCATAGCATCACCTCCCCAACTTTCATGTAGCCTATGCAGGGCCTCCAAGGCTCTCTCCCACCTAAAGCCCCTGCAGTACCCATCCTCTTCTTATCTGGAACTCCCACTGCTTTTTTACTTAACTGCCCGGATTGCCATTATTAGGCAATGTCTTACATCTGCATCACTTAGCAACATCTAATCCTAGTCTCAATTGCTGTTGCAACCTGAGGACTACCTGTAGTTTACATCCATTATTGATGCCAGTTTCAGGTGAATCAGATAAAGTGTACAATATATCTCATGAAGAAAAGTTTAAAAAGGGGTAATTTTTCAAAATCCCACTTTCTTGGCTTTTATATTATCTGTCTGTATCTTGTATTCTCTATCAGTTTATTGATATTTAAAAATTAGGACACAGAATGATACCATATGATGTGATGAATCTAAGCTATATTAAATTACGTTTTGTGGCATATTTTTAATATCAATCCAGTGTTAGATGGATTCTGATACATTTTCATACAAGCAAATCATACAGGGGCTCTTTTCTTCTTGTTTTCATTGTTGATTGCTTGCTCCTGCAAAAGTAATGCTACTAATGCCTCTTTCGTGAGCTGGAAACTATTTGCAAATCTTTGTTTATAAAGAAATAATTTATACCATAGAAAGAAAAGAGATGTTCATAAACATGAAAAACGAATTTGTTTAAGAAGATATAGTATTACCAAAAAAATTCTAGATTAAATATTGTCCATTATGTAGAAAATAATATAATGTATTACACAGATTTTTTAACCATATATTATACAGAATTATATATATATATATATCGGTAAAATAATACAACTGAATTAAATCAAGCTTATCAGCAGCCTAAGAAAAATAGCTTTGTTTATTCATTTATTGATTTATATCTCATCTTTGTTATTTTTATACATAACTCAAGACTATGAACATGCCTAATACAGCTAGTCCTCAACTTACAACAGTTCATTTAGTGACTGGTTCAAAGTTACAATGGCATTGAAAAAAAGTGACTTATGACCATTTTTCATACTTACTTGCAGCAACTCTATGATCATGTGATCAAAATTGGGATACTTGACAACTAGTTCATATTTATGACAGTTGCAGTGTCTATTTATGACAATAGGGAAGCCAGATTCACTTAAACAACTGGGTTACTAAATTAACAACTGCAGTTATTCACTGAACAACTGTGGCAAGAAAGGTCATACAATGGGGCAAAATTTGACAAATATCTCATTTAGCAACATAAATTTTGAGCTCAATTGTAGTCGTACGTTGAGGACTCCTCCTCCTAAATATTTTGTTATAATTGCAATTGTATGTGGATACACAAATGGAGTACTTCAGATTTATAGTAAAATAATTAGAGAGATCTCATATGTCAGACCAAAGCCCAAGAGAGGAGACAGTGAGACCCAATTGAATCCAGTCTTTTATTTCCTTGCATATAATGATATATATATTGGGACATATTCTAAGAGATGCTAGGATATGGTTACCTTGAACTTCCTTTTTCTCTTCACCATCCACCTCAGGACTGAGCAGTCTTTTAACTGGCCTTTTTCTGGGAAGGCTGTGAGTTGGCAAAATACTCCCTCTCTGCTGCTGCTGCAGTACACATTCCATTACATCTACTACCTGTCAGCAATTTCCAGAAACAGCTACATCCCCCCGGTCATTCTGTTCCCAATCCAGCCCACCTCAAGGGATCTGTTTGGTTTAAAGAGTTTTCATCATGTGCTACTGATCAAATCCTGTGCACTTCCCTTCCCACCTTTTGTATTTACTCCCCTGGTTATTATTATTTTTTACAAATATCTATATTATTGTTCATTGCAATTAACAAGCAAGTAGGAAAATAATAGCTTTTCTTCTTCCCATTTCCCTTCGTCTGTTTAAATTTTTTTTTTTTAATTTCATTCGGTGGCCTTTAAAGGTTGGAATTTCATTTATCAGAGATGGCCTAGTGGACATTGCAATGAACAGCTGTTGGTGGTAAAGGACCTCTGAGGTCCTTTCCAACTCTATGATTTGTTTATATCTATATGCTACTAAAACGGTCCTGTAACTTTCAGTTGGGCAAAATGGTGCATTATAGAGCAACAATTTTTGAATTAAAGTAGCTCATCTCCATTACTCCTGTGAGATTGAAGTTTTAAAACTCAGTACATTGTTGCTCAGGCCACTTGCATTGGCAAAGTTATGGCCACTGCAGCAACACTGTGCCATCACAGTCACATGATCCATGATTTTGATACTCTGTCAGCTTCTCGGAGTCAACTGAGAAGCCAGCAGGAAGTTAGATTCAATTTCTGTCACTGCTTTTTTGCCCACCCATGGTCTTTCTATTTATCTGTTTAGGTAAAGAAATATCTTTGAATCAGTAACCCAATGATTGTCTGATTATTTATTAAATTTGTGTAGCATTGACTACTTGTGGGACATAATAGTCAGACAGAGTGTCTTTACCATAAAAAAATATTTTGACAGATAATTTACAGAAAACTATATTAAATAGGTTGTCGTCTGAGTCACCCAGGATCATGCTAGATGTTGGTGTTCCAGGACATCTGGTGACAAATGTGCAATAGGACTAAGGTCTGTTGCTGAGCAACTAGGGCCAGCAGTTGTAGCACTACTGGAAGAAAAGTTGCTTACTAGACAGATGTGCCACACTTACCACAGGCAGGAAGAAAATAGTGAAAGCTGAAGAAATCAAGATGCCATATAGAAATAAAATCAAGAGTCTTGATGAAAAAGATGACTACAGATATTTAAGCATCTTTTGAACTGGCATGAAGCACATTGAAGTGAATATATCATGATAATGAAGAAGATCTTAGTCGAAACTCAGTGGAGGAAATACTGTCAAAGCAGCTAACTACAATGGCATGATAACAACAATGATGCATTGGAATATCTGCAAGAAATACCATCTGCCTGCAAGCAAGAACAGGTGTGACCACAAAATAAATAAAGTAATAGAAAATGAAGACGCTAAAGTATTTTGAGAGTTTAGAATTCAAAGACACGTATCTGTCACAAACCCCCCAGAATCCCGGGTTTGAATCCCAGAAGGGGTATGGCTAGCTGACGAGAGCTAAATAGTTTGAAATAGATCTATACTAGTCTCCCTTTATTTCTTTGTCAGTAGATATAAAAATTTAACACAAAAATAGTTTGTCGTGAAAGTGACTTCCTGCGAAGGCTCCTGGATTGGGTCTGAAAGGCGAAAGCAGAAGTGGTATGTTCCATCCCATATTTGGGTAGACCAGGTTGCTCTGATAAAAAAACACATAATCCCTGAGACTTAACAATTGTCAATAAGAAAGACAAAAAAAGTCTGGATAGTGAATGTGGTAGTACCTGGGGACAGCAGAATAGAAGAGAAAGAGACAGAGTCTGATTTTCTCTGATGATGAAAAGTGAAAATGATGCCAAGTTAAGCAGAAACAGCTAAATCCAGTGAAATATTTATTGACAAAACTACAATAAAGGAGCAGTTTGTATTTGCAACACCCCCAGCCCTCTACACTTTCTGATAATATTTTAAGTCATTTCCTGAAAAAAGAGGAAAATAGGTTCCCAGTGCACAAAACAATTTTGAACATCCTGCTGCTTTCATTAAAAGGTTGGGGAGTTTTGCCTCAATGGCCTAACGTTCTTCAAAGATCAGCATTTGATGGTAATCCTAAACTCTTAGAATGTACTTGCAAAGTACTCTGAAAACTCTCTTTTGGTTCCTTTGAATGTATAGCAGAAGTAGAATAATATAAATTACAGACAGGGCTTTAATTCTAGCAGAACAGTTTTTCCATGGAGGGCCAAAACTATCCCCAGTGGAAACAAATGCTCTACATATTTCCATTAGAGGAAATTACCACTAGAGATTCTTGACTTGTAGGGAAAGATTCTCTCTTTCAGTGTATTTTTTCAGTAACATCTAACAATCATGAGGAATTGGGCATGGACTATGTTTTATTGTCCTTTATCTTTTTCCTTATCTTATAATCACTGGGCTTTTTTTCTGCTTATCTCTTGTGCTTTGATTGCATTGCCTCACTTTTGGCTGCTACTTCTCAAGTCTCTGTGAGGACCCAGGAGTTCAAAGAGTGTCTTTTCAAATCTGTTTTAATTTTGGAAACATGATACCAACCAAATCTACTTTAGGCCAATCACTATCTTTAAGCTGCATCCAGCTCACAGACTTGTGAATAAATATTAGTTAATTTTTCACTTGGGAGAATTTAGATTAATACTCACTTTAGCTAAGTGGGATGAAAGGTCTTCAAATTTTTACATTGTGGCCCCAAAGCTTTGCTGGTCTTTGGGATATGGCAAGTTATCTGGATACCACAACTCAATCCAAAACAGTCAATTAGTGATTGTCCCCCCTAGAAGCAAGTAGACTGTATTTTCTTTTCATGATCTCCTTTTATATCTTAAACAACATTTTAGGTGAAATACTAAAGCATGTTGCTCGATGCCTTTCCTTTCTCGCTTGATACTATCTAAGAACAGATTCCAGATAAGATTTTAAAAAAAGGTTCACATGCTGACAGAAACACCCCAGACATTCTTAGCTTCTGAGATCAGGTGTTTTTGGGGTGGGATAGCTGTAGGTTCGTCTTAAACATTCTTGAGGTATTTCTTCTTTTGAATTATGAAGAATCTCATCTGTGATTTGCATCTGACTGATATGATTATTTTTCATTAGCATTTTTCTGCATTAATGTATGGTGTTGTTGATTAAGTTAACTTTTAGGAACAGTGTTATTTTAAACTTCTTGGTAGGAGATCTGCTTTTTTCCATCAGCAAAAGGAAGATTTCTGGCTTGCAATCAATTGTTCTTCATAATTAATCATTACTCCCACTCTTTAACCAGGATTCTCAGATAAAATATGGCTAGGTGAATTTCTACCAAATGTTTTAAAATTCTATTTATTTTTAAATTCATTAATTTAAAGTGTATTAATGAAACTAATATTTCTATTAGAATAATATTTTAATTTGCAATTAACAGCTAAAGTGTCTCATAATTGCGGGTTTTCAAAGTAGTTAGTAAAACTAGTGTAATTTAACAGGAAACTAAAATTGTGAAGGTGTTGTTTTTTTTAAAAGGAAGAAAATATATAAACATTTAGATAGAGGTTCTTGGTTGCCTGTAATTAAGCAATTAATAATAAGGTACATCATTGCGAGCAGCTTTTTAGGGGGAGAAAAATGAAATGCTGGCAGAGGTTAAGTATGTTAGAGATGCAGAAAAGGAAATGAGGGGAGTTAGCAGCATGGTCCAGAGATTTACTTTCAATTTGGTACATAACAAGGATCTTTAAAAGTACAGGTAGTCATCGACTTACAACAATCCATTTAGTGACCATTCAAAATTACAACGGCACTGAAAAAAGTGACTTATGACTGTTTTTCAGTTACCACCTTTGCAACGTCCCCATGATCATGTGATCAAAATTCAGATGCTTGGCAACATGATTTGTATTTATGACTGTTGCCATTTCCCAATATCATGTGATCATCTTTTGCTAACTTCTGATCAGCAAAGTCAATTGGAAAGCCAGATTCATTTAGCAATTGGGTTATTAACTTATCAACAGCAGTGATTCGATTAACAACTGAGGCAAGAAAGATCTTAAAATGGGGCAAAACCCTCTTAACAAATGTCTCACTTAACATAAATTTTGGGGTTAATTGCGGTCATAAGTCAAGGATTACTTGTATCCTGATTAGATAGGTAGATAGGTAGGTAACACACATTTGTTGAAATATAATATTGATATAAAATATTTCATGCAGATGTTGCAGTTCTGCAAGAGAGTTTATCTCTGTATTCTGTGGTTGAACAAGACAATGTTGATCTAACATTTTTCACAACAATCTTGTTTTGACTTTGACATTGATTTTTATTTTATTTTCATCTTTCTATCTGTTAACACACGCAAACTATATTTTTGTAATCTTTTAGGCAATAAATCCCAATTATATATTTTTGGACTTGAAACAAGACATTAGCTTTGTGCCTGATATTAAACAATATGATTCTTTATATTACTGAATCATTGCTTTGTAATGTGTTTTATGTCTTATTTATTAAGAATAATGACTATATAAATTTTTAATTTTTTTAGAAGTCATATAAACAACAGCAGTTTTCCCCTTTGACAGAAGAGACAATCTTGCGCTATAATGATGCTATAGTACTTTATTGGTTATACTTCAGAAATCATACGTCAATTACTGATTTGAACAATTTTTGCTTTCTTGTTTTATCTGCTTCTATCTATAATTCTATAAATCTGGATTAATGGAAACTTTTATTACTGACTGCAGAAAAACTCTGGACTCTTGAGAGCAGGTAACAGTATCTAAAGTATTGCTTTGCTTGCACTATTCTGGTATCTTCACTTCTTTAATCCTGGTATCTTCATTCTTTAATCCTAGAAAAAAAGTAAGATCAAGATGACAAAATTAAAATCTGATTCTTAAATGACAAATGAGAAAGCTCACTGTGATCATTGAGATTGCCAGTTCTCTTTTTTAAAAATAAAAGTCATAAGCCATGTTTAAAGTGACAAAGTGAGTTACAAGCTATCTGGTTGTACTGTTTATAAAGCAACAAAGCCTTGGAAACAGATACAGTTTTATACAATTTCAAAGAAAGAGTCGTGTCATGGAAGTTATTTTCCTCTGAAGTGAACTAAATGACAGATAGAACTATTTAATAGCATTTCTTTTCATTGAATTTGGCATCATTCAAACAATAATAATAATGTTTGGAAATCAATTGAGTTGATAAATAGAAATGCTGAACATGGTGTGGAGTTTTGTTTTGTTATTTGCTGAACCAGTTATAATAGGGATTCCAGAAAAGAGTACTAACTACAGGTAGTCTTCACTTAATACCCAGTCTCTTAGGGACCGTTCAGAATTATGACAGTTCTTTCCCAGAGCTACTTACAACCCAGTTCCAAACCTCTGATGTCTGCAATATCAGCACTACCTTAAGCACTCATGTGATTGTGTTTTGGGCATTTGACAAGCAACTCACTTTTACAGCTTTTTGCACTCCTGTGACCATCATTTTCAGCTTTTTTGCTGATTAGTGGCATTTACTTTCAATTTCCAGCAAAAAACCACCATACAAGAAAATGAGTTTATTTAATAACTACAGTGTTTGCTTACTGACCACCATTTATAAAGTTTTAAAATTTGATGTGGTCCACTTAACAACTGCCACAATTTACAACTGTAATTCTGGGCTCAATTATGGTTGTAAATCAAGGAGTACCTGTATTGCATAAAATCAATACATACATACATGCATGCATACATAATGTGTTGACTAAGAAGTAAAAGAGATAATATGTGTGTGTGTGTGTGTGTGTCTGTACACATACAATTTAACATATAATTTATTTTCAGATGTATAACAAACATCTTGATGCTGCCATGGTCCTTAAAAATGTTATTCTCCCTAGTGGTGGATCCAGCAGCCAGGAATGGGTTAACTTCGTCCTTGACGCCCATTGGACTGAGTCTGCAACCTTTCTTTTGCCGCCTTCCGGCTGTCCTTCCCGCTTTTTTTACTCAGTCCAGCCAGGGCTAGACGTAATATTTTTAGAGCTGATCCATTCCTGGCTATTTTTAGTCAATTTAGCTTTTTCTATTGATTTTTCTTTGAATTTTTGCTCAGCGCGAAGGGCGATATAGCCTGACTCCGCTGGAGCCGCCTTTTTAGCGGCGGGAGAGAGCCGGCAGAAAAACTTTTTCTATTTTTGAATTTGGCGCCCAGGAGCTTAGCTCTGAGGCAGGGACATTGCCAGCCGGCGAATTTTTTTCTCCTTTTAAAAGCGGAGCCCACGAGCTTGCTCAGCGGCGATCCGGCAGGCTTCGAGGCAAGAAAAGGGGATTTTTTATTATCAGCTGTTCGGCGGAGAGGAGGAGATCGGCCGAACAGATATCCCCTCGTCGGAGATCGCTCGGAGCGCGTTCGGGCGGCACGGAAAGTTCCGGCCGCCATTTTGAAAGCCTCTCTGCCGCTTATTTGAGGAGCCTGCTTCGTCCAGGGAGGATCCCTCCTGCGACTCTACAGCCTGGGCCCAGGTAACCTTCTGTTTGCTTGCCCCTAGCTTAATTCAGAGAAGCCTTTTTTAATATCCTCATGGCTTCTTCTGCTTCTTCTTCCAATGCCCGGGCTCCGGAGGAGACTTCCCCTAAAGGGAAGGAGTTTTCCAACGTGAGGGAGCCCAGGAAGAATTCCTCTCGCAAGAGGCAAGTCTCCAAGCAGGCTTCCAAGGCAGTTGAAAAAGCTGAGCAGCAACGCCATAAGGCCCTGGAGCGTGCCATTGCCAAGGCTTCCAAGCCTCCCTCTAAGAGGAGCAGGAGCAGCGAGGGTGACAAGGATTCCAGATCAGGGCCTTTAGAACAGGGCTCTCTGGTCACCATTGCAGAGGAGCAAAGGGGTCCCCCCCTCTCCCCAGATGTGTCGTTAGAACAGGCCCCTGAACCCCTAGTAACCAATCCATTGCTGTTTGGATCTTTACAAGTACTTGAGGAGGCAGGATTGCCAATCCAGGCCCCATCCCCTTTTGGGCCTTTACAAAATTTTTTCCCTGAGGAGATGGCCTTCCAGCAGGCCTCTAGAACCAGAGCCTCCCAGCCAGAGGCTACGTTCACTCCTACTGCAGCGGGCCTTAGGCCTGAGCAGGCCAGTAGTTCTATGAGCCCCAACAGTATGAAATCTTTAATAGCAGAAGCCATCAAGTTGGGGATAGAGGCAGGCTTACATCAGAGGCCTTCCCAGGCTGCCCCTGTTCCTTCCAGGTCACAAGGCCGCAGACAGTTAGACAGGGCCTTGGTCTTGGAGGAGGAAGAGGATTCTGCCTCTTCCTGCCAAGATTCTGTTTCTGAAGGGGAACTGACCAGAGACCAGGATCTCTCGGAGGATGAAGATTTTCCTCCAGAACAACCGGCCTTGGTAGGCCTCTTTAAACCCCTGGTCTTTAAGTCTATTCTCCACAAATCCAAGGTTTCCACCGGTCTAGGATTACCTAAGGTGGCCTCTGACAAGGCCTCTGATCCTTCAGGCCCTGCTGACCATTTTTTCAAGGAACCCTCCGTTACAGCAGAGGAGGTTCCTGTCCCCAAAATGTTTTCGGATATTTTGCTCAAACAATGGGCCTCTCCTGGGTCAGGCCCTAATCCCAATAGCTCAGATAAGAAGTTCTATAATATGGATGCTGAGTTCCTCAAAGCCTTACAGGTTCCTACTGTAGATGCCCCCATAGTGGCTCTGTCACAGCAGTCTATCTTAGCAGGCCCCCAAGAGGATGCCCTCAAACCTGAGGACAAAAGATCTGAACAAGCACTGGTCAAAACACACCAATCAGCTGCTTGGTCAGTTAGGGCCTCCACAGCCGCCTCCTTTTTTAGCAGAGCGGCCTTGCTCTGGTTAGGGAAATTGCAGGAGCGCTTGCCAGTTTCAGATTCTAGATCCCATCAGGATCTTAACAAAATCATTGCAGCGATTGAATTTTCGGCCGACGCTACCTTGAATTCATCACAGTTCGCGGCCAAATCCATAGGTTCAGCCATCACGGCCAGACGCATGCTTTGGCTTCGCCAATGGCAGGCAGATAATAGAAACAAGTGGCGTCTAGCTTCCGCTGCCTACTCAGGCGATAAATTGTTTGGGGCCCCTCTTGACCCCATCCTGATAGAAGACAAAGACAAACGTAAAGTTATGCCTAGTGTCTCCAGGAGATCCGATTTCAGGGCTACTTCCTATTCACGAAACTGGTCCTTTCGGCCATCTGACAACTATTCCAGCTATGGCTATTCCAATTACCAGCGGAACCAACGGAACCCCTCAACCAGGCAGGGTTTCCAGGATAAGCAGACCCCCCAGGACAAGCAGAACAGGCAGGGTCAACGTCCCTTTAACAAACGGCCCTTTCGGGGGGGCAGGGGTCGTCCTTTCAGAAAATACAAGTGACTG
>JANHFT010001404.1:176445-190590 GCA_032467955.1 Pseudoxenodon macrops
GGGGGAAATTGCCTTTTCCCCCTTCCTGCAGCAAGGTGCCCCCGTACTTCACTGTCCCTCCAGGACAGTTCAGGGTCTGCTACGGACCCCCGGTTGGGCAGAGGTTCGACGGTCTCCGGGAGCTACCCGGAGACCGTCGGCTGGCCACGCCTTCTCTCTCAGGAAGTGGCATCTGAAAGCTCTATCACAATGGTGTATATATAGTCTACCTTCCCTTAAGTTGTCAGAACAGAAAGATACAGATATTCTAATATGTTACGTCCCATGTTTTACATACCTTTCACCGTTATTTTTATACAATGTATATTCTGCAGTGGAATTTTCAAATACATTACTATTATGAGGTACCACATGTATATAGTGCACTGACTGTAGTCATATCAAGTTTGAAGGTCCATGAGGTCTTTGCTTAGTGACAGCAATGGGGAGAGCTGGGATTGCACTCCCTAAGCAATATGGTCACATAATATTGTGCTTTAAACTGCATTGCTTAGTGATGGAAATTCCAGCTCCAAATGTCATTGTACCCTGTAACTGTAAATACTCAAATCCCTAAATTTATGTATTTGTTTAAATTAATTTATAAAATTCATTAATTAGTGTTTAAATGTGTTTTACAGTGCAAACTATTCAGATGTCATTATTTATTGATTAAAGTTCCATGTATGGTTTTCATACTTCCTAAAATATTTTTATAAAAAGGCTCTGAAATAATAAGAGTACACCAATCTTTCTATTTTGCCCAAACGGATGAAAAAGTGCAATTTGTCATTGATTGGGGGAAGAAAATAGTTCTGTGTATATATTATATATCAGTGTTAGCGAACCTGTTCGGCACCAAGTTCTGAAATGGGTGGGCACATGCGTGCGTGCGTGCCAGAAACTGGAAGAGCAGGCAGGTGGCTTCTCTTCTGGTTTCTGGCGCACACATGTGCCCCGGCCACCTGCTCTTCCATTTTCTGACATACATGCACACACAAAGACCAGCCACCTGGTGCACATGCGCATGCCAGGAAATTATCTTCCGATTTCTGGCGTGTGAATGTGCACCGGCCAACTGGTTTTCATGTGCACCAGAAACCAGAAGGCCAGGTGGCCAGTGCGTATGTACATGCCAGAAACTGTGCGTGAAGACCAGCTGGCCAGTGTGCCAGAAACCAGAAGAGCAATGGGCAACGGCTCGCATGCCTGGAGAGATGGCTCTGCGTGCCACTTCTGGCACACATGCCATAGGTTCACCATCACAGTTATATATGGATATTCTGTTTGGTTTAAAAGTTTTGAATTGAAATAGCTTTTACTAAACTAGTGCTCATATACACAAGACAGTAAATTCCCAGTCTCATAGAACTGTTGTCCTCAATTCGGGTCTGAGCCTGGTGCCGAAGCTGATTAAGAACACCAGACACAAGGTGCAGATTTTGTTTTCTTTTATTGAAGCGTTCCAAGAGAAGGGGTCCTGGCTAGAAAATGCCAAGGAACCTTGAAAAATAGAATTAAGAAAGCTTTATACGTTTTCACTAAAGTGTGGGATAAGGCGGGATATATAAAAAATAATTTAATAAACATTTTAGTAATGATTTAACAATTGTCCTATTGGTATTTAGCCATCCCTATTCCAGTTTGCTCGAGAGGAGAGCTTTATCCTTGTGTCAAAATCAGTTATGAGGATCTTTCCTCAAATATGTTTTCTATGGTGAAAATTGACATTTTATATGTAAATGATAACCTGAATTCTGTTTGCATTTCTTGCTGTACAAGCTTTATTTTATGAATGGTGTGAAATGTTATGTTATTTTGGTCTGTTTTATTACAGTCAGGTTGTAGTTTTCAAATAAAACTATCTTAAGTGGAACAGGTAACTGAAGTGTTGATAACCAAGGAGAGCAACTTAGAACTAAGAAGAAATTCTATTCTATTCTATTCTATTCTATTCTATTCTATTCTAATATAACAGATACAGTCTCCACTAACAACATCACAATAATGTTACACTGACCTAAGAAACAATTCAGAATCAGTGACAAGGTTTACCACATGCATTGTTGCTTTGTAGTACAATTGGGAGTAAATGTACTTCCAATTGCACAAACATTTTTTCTTTGGAGTTCTTTTGACGGAATTAAAGAATTGTAAATTATCTATCAAATTGTCAGTGATAATGGATAGGACTTAAGAAATAGTATAACAGTAGTATATAGTATGGCATGGCATGGCACAGTTCCTGCACTGACTGACCCTGTTTGGGGTAAAAATATCTCAAAGATCTCTTCCAAATTTACATTCTATGATCTTAGACTTCCAGGAAGCTTTGATAATCTGTCTTCAAAATGGTAAATTAATATTTTATTTTATTTTATAAATACAACATGGTACTCCAGGGTGGCCACAAATAGATCTTCTTTTTAAAAATGCTCTTTATTGTAGCTATTCATCAGTGAACATTGTGGGATACCTCATGTATAACTTGTATTTCTTTTTATCATTTACCACCCACTCAAAAGCTCTTGTCAATTTATAAAATATAAAATTGTAAACTCTAAAAAATAAACATGAAATACATTAAAATCTGCAAAGCATATAAACTTGGAAGCCACAGTCAAACAATACAACAGAACAATACCGCAACAGAAAACTAAACTTTGGTGATAATAACAAATCTGTTTTAACTATTGTGATTACAAAATATTTGTGTAATTGAAGTTTTGCAGCAGATTTTCATTAAACATTCCATGTTGCACGTGACTTAAAACATACAGAACGTATTTGGATGCCCATATTCTTTTAGATTGTATATCTTTAACATGAAAGTTGACAATTCAGCAGCAGCAGCAATAGATTCTCCATTCTGTTTTGTCCTTCAACATTGGGAAAACAAATGTGTAGCTCTGATTACTCAGTGATTGAAGACTTGATGTTATTTGCAACTTAACTTGCTTGCAAATGTAAGAAATATGTATGTATAATTACAATAAAATAAAATAGAATATAACTTTAGGAGAGGCATTGCCTCAGTAGGCCCTGTGAACAATCTGGGGGTCCTCACGGCTCCTACTTGAAGAGCTGGTGGAAATTATGGCTAGCTTTGTATTGTGCACCAGTTGCAGCTGTTCCTAGATTAGAGGGATTTGCTCACTGCCACTCATGCCTTAGTCACCTCCTTGTTCAATTTCTGTATTACACTCTACATGGCACTGCCTTTGAATTGCAAGATGGACGGCAAATAAATTTGATAATAATGATAATAAGTGTATCCAGAAGGTTCAATTCTATTTAAATTAATTAAAAATGTCCCTTTTTGAAATAGTATGCAGGTAACTTTTGCTTAATGACCAGTCATTTAGTGAATATTCAATGTTATGACAGACTCCCTCCCAAAAGGTATTTATAGCCATTTCTGGAATTCCAACATCAATACCATAGTCACATGGTTGTATTTTGGCAATTTGCTCACCTTTAAACCTGGTTGCAGCATTCCCCAATAATATAACAATTTACAAAAATTTTGCTGGAAACTAGCCAAAAAAACACCCACAGAAATGGATCGACTCACTTAATGACCATGGTATTCACTTAAATGACTGCTGAAAGGAAGTTCTAAAATCAAGTCAGTCATATAGATGTCTCAACTTATAACTGTTATGACTTACAATGAGAAATCCAGGTTCTAACATGGTCATAAATCAAGAATTACCTGTAATAAAATCATAAAACTGAAATGGTCTATTTGACAATTAAGTCCAACTATCTATTCAACATTCACTTGAATACATTTCTTTAACGCATATAAAACCAACCAAATAAAATGAAATGTTGCTGCAGGAAAATATGAAGTATAGCTTAATAAAGCCTGAGTTATATTTTTAGTGGGGTGTGTGTGTGTATGTATGTATGTATGTATGTATGTATGTATGTATGTATGTATGTATGTTGTATGTGTACCAAGTAGGTAGCAAGACCAAGGAAGCAGAAACTACAGATTTCAATAAATTATTTTCAACACTAATCCGAGATAAATATAGTATTTTGGAGGCTGTATTAGAAATTCCCCAGCCTTATTGATAGTGAGTTAATTAAGGTGGGGACTCTTTGAATGCTTTGTCCCAGAATTTTCTCCATTTGGATTGAGCTGCCATTTAAAAGAGAATCTGCCCACTGTTGATTCTCCATTCCTTTCCCAGACAATCTTCCACATAATAAAATAATATTTTGCTTATTTGTTGATGTATATGTGAGACGACATATTTCCTGCTTGAATTCCTACAGGGTGATTTCACTTGGAACAGCATGTCAGGGCGCAGTGTTCGGCTGAAATCTGTTCCTATTCAGAGCCTTTCAGAACTGGAGCGTGCCCGACTACAGGAAGTGGCCTTCTATCAGTTGCAGCAGGACTGTGATTTAGGATGCCAAATAACCATTCCTAAAGGTAAGAATACATCTAAATGCTTAAATGCTAACAATGAAATGGCAATTATTGAAGAGTAAATCATAAGCCAATATTTTATTTTTATTTTTTGCTTTTTAATCAAAAGATATAAGTTTGCTTTACACATCCATAATTAAACATTTAATAGAGTTATACCAGCTGTCATAATACCTTTCATTCTGATTATTGTGCTGTCATTATGTAAAAAATTAAAATTATATCCTTTTTATCATGAGTATATATTTGAGTAGTAACATAATTATGCAGATTGCATCATTTGTAGAATAATGTCATGACATCTTTACAGAAATAATATACATTGCGATAGATATCGAAATCTTAAAGCCATATTCCTATATATTCAACTGATTGACCTCATTATTTGACATGCAACAGATTTGTATATTAAGAGAGCGCTTGAACAGATTTTGTTGTTCTTGCATTCAAAGTTATAATGTGGCGATCAAAATTTATGGAGGTATTGAACCTATCTTTTGTAGGAATTTGTCATTCCTACACTACCCCAACCTTTTCTGACAAACAGCTGGAGATCTTGAAGCTTTACAAATAGGACTTTACTAGCTTGCAGTTGGTTTTGTTAGCCATTAATTTTAATTCACTGATCACTAATTGAGCTCAGTTATGTAAAAAGAAATTCTTTTAGAAGAATTTTTATCTTTATATCCAAAGCGAGCAGAACTATTTATCAATCAGAACCTTTATTATGTCATATTTGGTTTTGTGCCCAGTATGTTTCTGATCTGTTCTGAATAAAAATGGGAATGTGCTTTATCTGTTTGTTTTGGCATAAAGTGGATTATTGAAGATTTGTTTTTTCTACTCTGTATGTAATTTTCTATTTTTCTTATACAGTGTAAGTGGTTATTTTTATAATCTTTGCTTTAGTGTTTTCATGGATGGTTTTGGACACTTTACATTATTATTCTTTACTTATTCTTTGTCTCTGGACTTTATATTTATATATTTGTAGTAGTAGAATAGACACAATTTAATTAGAAATTTAGTAGCACTTAAAGACTGAATTATAACTAATCCCTTAATGCATTAGTCAGCAGTTTTAGAAAACAGAAGTCCTTGTCATTAAAGAACTATAAATAATATAATATAAACAATAATCAACATAATAAAATGGAGAAAAATATAAAAATGATACAGAAAGCATCTTTATTCAGCCAACTCAAGTTTAAAAAATATTTGCAATTTTTTCTGCATTATCCTCATAGAGGTTTATGCAAAACTCTAGGCTACCATTAAAATAGATGGATTTTGAATCTATTTTTTAGAGTTTTGCATCTGAGATCTGGTAGGTCTATACTAGGCTCTGTTTTCAAATGGACTGATGGGAAACCAACAGTCATGTAAATGTGTTTTTATCAAGTATACTATGTATTAGGTAACAATAAAATCTTTACTTGGCTTACTCAGAAGAATTAAGCAAACTTTTTTATTTCCAAAACTATAAGTCCAGTTCCTAAAGTCAAAATAAATTTCCACAGTTTATGGTACAACTCTAGTTGCTGGAAAACATAAGAAAAATAAATTAAACTAGTATCTTTGAATATATTTTTATTAATAATTTAATTATAATAATTAAAATTAACACAAACTAAATTTAGAAAATGGAAAATAAGAATAAAAAGAAAATTAAAATAAACAATGTAATAAATATATAAAGAAGTGACTTCCAACCTGCATTATAACAAGCATATTTATACAAATTTAATAACTCTTTTCCTCCTGTAAGGTCCTATAAACAGATATCTCTTCATTCCATATCCCTTGTCTTATCTACTGTATAAATACATTCATAAAACATTTTCAATCCTGTTATTAGCAAAAAGTCCATAAAGAGTTATCAGACTTTTGCAAAAAAAGTATTCTCTTTTAACTTAAATCAAATAAACCAACTTTATATTCTTCCATTTTTCCTTCTAAAAGTGTCTGTAAAACACTTCTGACCATAGCAAAACATTGCACCATCTGCCCACATTCCATCATTTTGGGCACTTGGCAGCCCAATCACATTTACGACCAGTTATATTATCCTACAGGCATGTAACTGATTTGTGATGTTTTTTACTGGTTTAAACACCCATTTGGTACAATGAATTTGCTTAACAACCATGTGATTCACACAACCACATCATTTACTTAACTATCACAATAAAAATAGTTGAAAAATAGGATCTCATCACATGAGTTTCTTGACTTACAACCATAACCACTTAACCAAAACTCAAGTTCCAATTGTGGTCATAAGTTGAGGAGTACCTGAAATCCCATGGCCTGCAGCCTCCTCTTTGTGTAGCTTTGATGTTGCTAGGACAAAGCATTTCAAAACAGTGCTAATTAGTTGAGCACAGGGTCATGGAGTGACCCCAAGCTCAACTAAAAAAATGTAACAATCAAGTTACATTTAACAAAATAATTCATGAGCTTCTCTAAACAAAGTGTATACATTCAAGAGGACTCTTCCAGTGCAAAGATTTCCAGCACTACATAATATGAATGACAGTAATATAATGATAGTTATATTTTTGCAGCTTTATTCTTTCATTTCCCCCCCAAAGCGTGCAAGTAACCTTTCCTATTAGATACTAAATACTTTCATCTGGCTGTGATTTATTTACAAGCCCTCAGATCTTGTAGAACCATCTCTGATATTGCTATGGGATGGATTTTTCTCTAAACAATTTGTTTGGATAGTTTGAAAAATATGTAAACTAAAGTGAACTTCAATCTTGCGATGTTTTTCAGTAAATAAATAAGGTATCAGATTGGTGGAGACTACACTAAATGAAGCTGCAGCTGGGTACTGTATCTGAGGAATTTATTTTAGTATTCATGATCATAATAATAACTGGCTCAGATGAAATCTGTACTGATTGTATTATCTGTATTAATTTTTGTAATATTGTATTAATTTTTAAGATTTCAGGTTAGGAGTCTAGTTGCTTATCATTCACCAGTGGGAAATATTATTCAGTAGATAATGATGTTCTTTGGATCTGAAATTCTTTTGTCTCAACCTTTCTAATTTTTGTAGTTTCTCTAATCTATTAATCTTGCCTGCAATGAATAAACATTGTTTTAAAGCCCCCTTTATTGCAGTAATCACCAACAGAGAAATAGATATCTTGACACTCAGCACAATAACTATTTGTTTCTATCTGCCATGACTAATTCGGTTGAAGTTTGTTTTGTTTTATTTTTATTGCTTGGTTGAGACCAGCTTACTTAATTAGAAAACTAAGTTATTTTCTGATTAAGAAGAAGTAATATATAATCATTTTACATAGTTATTCATTTTGTAATCCATGTCATGTAAAATTGTCCAGTTGTATTTAACATTTCATTCAAGCTTCACTGGGGGGGGGAGATAAAAAACACTTTAGACAGAAGTTTTGTCTTCTTCAAAGTTTCTAAAATCTTTATCTATATAAAAAATTTCCTCATAGTCTCCCTCTCTCTTAAAACTGGATCTTACAAGCACTCTCATATCAGTCTGTTTTATGCAATGACATCCAAAATATAGTCATAATATCTATAGAGAATACCATAAGTTAGCAATTTATAAAGAATATTTATTATTGTCTGTGCATAATCTTTCACAGTTGAGTTTCACTGGATGTCTCAAACCTATCCAATGTCTCTATACTACACAGACTGACTTTGAAGTCTACCTGTAAACCATAATTAGTACAGAATGCTCCAACTCTTGTCTAGTCCAAAGTAAAAACCTTCAAATGTTTTAAATTTAAGGGATAAAATATTATGTGTAAGGTCAGTGCTTATATAAAGATGTAATGACATTGATGATATTTTCTTTATTGCTAAAAATACTGACCCATTCATGGTTAATGTCTTCACATTATTTTATACTGCTGTCCCATGATTCCCAGATAATTCAAATCATGTAATATATGTTTGCAGTTGGATTTATATGCCATTAGCATTTTACTTAGCAGCTTGCATGCAACTTTTGCTGCTATAATTCAACTTTTGCTGCTATAATGCAACCTTTGCTTCAGTAATTCTTCAGATTGGAGAAATAACAATGTCTCTTTATGTTAACCACTCAGAGCAATTTGGGGCTTTATTGCATAATTTCCCCTTTGTATCATTTCTGAACAAATTAAAAGTGCCAATCCACATAAAGTCGATGTGCATCCCAACATTGCATGAAGCAAGCAGATAGATAGATATATTTACTCTCTGTTTTTTGTTTCTTATTCAGTTACCACTACAAAAATAAAATCTCTTATCCATGTTTAATCAGTTTGCTTAGGAAACTTTCATGAGTAATTTTATCCTTTAGTTTGAAATGACAGCAGAAGAATTTCTGTGGCAAAAGGACAGCCAAGGAAATGGTTTAACAGTTCTTCCCTACATCCTCTCTGATGTCATCTCTCGCTAGTCTCTTTCAGAGACAGTGTTTATTTATCAAAGGGGGACAGCTCTACGTGTGTGGAAAGTGGGAATTGGAGCAGAAAGCCAAAGAGTAGCATCTGACCAATTTTTTTTTCAAATGTAGAAGTTGGGCACAATTGTGTATTTTTGCCTCCAAAGAGTAATTCTGTCCATTACCATGAAATGTGTATTTGCTGAGACAATACTTATTAGACACTAATGGAATTATTTCACTAATGTTTCCTGGATTGGTGAATTCTGCAATTAATGTGAAGTCTTTATTGTAAGCCGCATGAGACCTGTCATAGAGTTAATGTGATATACTTTTTGCTGTTTACACCCCCATTTTTTGTTGAATGGAAATACATTCAAACCAGTCTGCAAATTAAAGTAGCATAATTTGGTCCATCCCTTAAATATCTGCCATGACAAATTGAGGCAAACAATTAAGTTCTGAAGTTGAACAAAATCTGCTTAATCACCTAGAAAATTAGCAGAGTTCTACTTTACAATTCATATGCTAAGATGATATGTTAAAGCAGTTTACGTTTCTTAATCATACTAGAACATTTTATTATAAAATAACTTTTATAAAAGTCTATTTACAAAAATAGATGCATTAGAAAATGTTAACTAGTATGGCTTCCGCTGTTAAAAGAATAATCTATACATCATAAAGTATAATGTAGACTTAATCTCAAGGAGGTATTAATTTTTTATTATAAATTAGTAATAGTTTTTATAATATGTTTATTTATAATCCTATTATGAGATTTGTAGAATGTTAAAAGCAAATATACAAAAGACAGTTTTTTCTAGGTACCAGCCCATTATTTCAGATAGATAAAATGATTCATATGTTATCTGGCATTTATTAAATTAAACTTGACACCTCATGTAGACAACACTTGCTGCACTTGCTAACATTTATTGCTTGTATGTTCTAGATGGACAAAAGAGGAAGAAATCATTGAGAAAGAAACTGGATTCCCTTGGAAAAGAAAAAAACAAAGATAAAGGTATTAAAATGTATGGATGTACATAAACTGACACATGGCATATGGTTTACTTTGTAGTTAATTTATATATTTAGTTTTGATCATGATCTCTTTCTGTCACACATCATTTACTTCAGCTTTCCCTGGTTTGGTTCTCTAGCATCTGTTTTAAGTAACTGGCATAGCATCCGTAAATCTGTGAAAATCGATTTGGTATTCTTAATATTGTAATCCAACATTTCTAGAGGTATGAGAAGACTAATATATAGAATATAATAATATATTAGTGATTTAAAAAAAATGAAAACGAATATTAACCCAATGCAGGAAATACCAGTTTTACCAGTAAAATAAATATTATTTGCCCAATTACTTAAAATAATGTTCCCAGCAGGTTCTTTATCCTAACATGCCATTGATAGTCTTGATTAAAAAACGAAAACAAAAAAGTTATAAACTGTGAGTCTACTACAGGTTGTCCTTGACTTATGATCACAATTGGCATTAGATTTCTGTTTGTACATCATAATAGCTGTAGGTCGAGGCACCTGTATGACATGATTTTAGATTTTTTTTTTAGATTAAACAAACACCATGGTCATAGGTGTGAGGCCATTCTTCTGAACAGATGTTTTTCCCCCTATAATAATGATCACATGACCAGAGATGCTGCAACTAAGTCATAAAGGTGAGCTGGTTGCCAAGCAAACAAAATGCATTCACGTGACTGTGGAAAGTATGTGTACTTTATGGACCATCATTTTTTTGTTTTATTGCTCACAAAACATTCATTCTGGGCCTGTCATAATTTTGAATGGTCATTAAGTGACAGGTTGTAAGTTGAGGATTACCTATACTTTTAAAAAAGGTATACTTTAAAAAAAGTATATTTAGAAAAACTGTGTTAATAGAATATTATGTGTTCTTAGAATAACAGAGTTGGAAGGGACCTTGTATATCATTTAGTACAACTGCCTGCTCAAGCAGGAGATCCTATACCATTTCTGACAAGTGGCTGTCTAGTCTCTTCTTGAAAGCCGGTCATAAAGCACCTACAACTTCTGAAGGCAAACTGTTCTACTGGTTGATTGTTCTCACTGTCAGGAAATTTCTCCTTAGTTCTAGGTTGCTTCTCTCCTTGGTTGGTCCATCCATTGTTCCTTGCCTGGCCTTCAGGTGCCTTGGATAATAGGTTCTCCCTCTCTTCTCTGTGACAACCCGTCAAATATTGAAACACTGCTATCATGTCACCCATGTTCAAGTCTGTCAAGATCCATTTGGATTTTGAGCTTTTAATCTAGGATGATGGCTATTCCTGCCAGTTTAGTGTCATCTGCAAATCTGATGAGTTCCCCTTCTATTCCCTCATGTAAGTCATTTATGAATATATTGAAGAGTACTGGCTCTAAGACAGAACCTTCTGGTACCCCACTGTTTCTCTCCATATAGATGTAGTACCATTAAGGATAACTCGTTGAGTATAGTTTGTTAGTCAGGTACAAATCCATCTGGTGGTTATGCTATCTATCCCACTTTTTTCTAGTTTACCAAGACTAGGTTGTAGTCTACTTGTTGAATGCCTTGCTGAAGTGTTATATCCACAGCATTTCGCTGGTCTACTAATTTAGTCACTTTGTCAAATAATGAAATAAGATTGGTTTGGCATGATCTGTTTTTAACAAACCCATGCTGGCTTCCAGTTATAATTTTATTTGTTGCTTTGATGTTCATATATCTTTCTTTGATTATCTTTTCCAGTACCTTCTGAGGTATTGATGTTAGACTGATTGGTCTGCAGTTTCCTAGGTCTGATTTCTCCACCCCTGTTTTTTGAAGATGGAAAGCACATCAGCTCTTCTATGGGCATAAGCGTATGCATGGAACATGTTTCACAGATCACAATAGTATCAGTTCATTTAAATATATCAAAGATTAAAACTTTCAATGTTGAATTTTAAATTTTTTAGTGTTGAGTGGGGCTTAAATGCAAGGTTCATTCTTATCCTATCATGGAGTACTTTATAATTATCCCTCTCCTCCATGCCTTATTTTATCCTTTACCTCCTTGCCTTCTTGTGAGCTTGTTTTATCCCCTTCTTCTCTGCCTTTTGATGTTCCATACTTGCTATTGTCTACTCAGCCTACTTATTTATGCCTTTATTCTTTGTCTTGGTTGTTTTTATCCTCTCTTCCTACTTGCCTTTTGCCTGCCGTTATTGGATATTCAGCCCTCCCTGCTTTCCTCTATCCACGTCATTCCCCCCCCGCAACTGTTGGCTTGCTATGCTGTTCTGTTGCTGCTCACAATCACTGGTTCACTGGTCCCAACGACAGCTACCAATTCCACAGTTGCTCCCTCTCACTTTCCACACTGTCCTCCCTGCTGCTCTCAGGCTTTGGTTCGTTGTATTGTATAACTGTATTTATTACAATTACACTTGGTCAGTAGGAGCTTAGTGGCTCTCATGGTTAGGACACTTGAGTTGGAAGTTAGCAAGTCCGCGTTCAAGATCCAAGTGCTGCCGTGGGGTGGAATGAGCTTTTGTCCTTTGCTCCAACTCCTGCCAGGGACATGAAAGGAACCCCCAACTGGCGTCCACAGTCAACAGTGATGTCACCAGCTAATTCTTTCAACTCAGAAGTGCCTTGTCACTTCTGACACAAGTGCAAACTTGGTCAGTCCCAGAAATATGATTTTTTCAGATTTTGGAACACGTCACTATATCTCTATATCTAATTTAATTAAATAGAGTAATGAGCAGGCCTCCCTATCCATAGTAGAATAGAATAGAAGAGAAGAGAAGAGAAGAGAAGAGAAGAGAATTCTTTATTGGCCAAGTGTGATTGGACACACAAGGAATTTGTCTTTGGTGCATATGCTCTCAGTGTACATATAAACTTGAATATCTTTATCAAGGGTCATCTTCCTTCTTCTGTACATGGCAAGCAATGATTATCTTTGATATTTTTCTACCAGGATGGTATTGAACCCATGTGGGAAGATAACTGGAACAAGCATGGCGGTCGTTGGCTTATCACATTGGCTAAGCAGCAGCGGCGTACAGAACTTGACCGTTTCTGGTTAGAGACTGTAAGTAAACAGAATTCAGTTTATATTTTCCCCCCTGCTCCATTAATTTCTCAAAACGGATGGTTCTTTGGATTGTGGCCATATTTCTGTAATGGATCCAAAAGCTCATCTCTGTCTCTCTTTAGTAGATAGGGCTACTTACATAATTGTTCGGTTTCAATAATTCCTTCCACAAACGAGACCACACTAGCTTATTCTGAGATGGGCAATATGCCCTCAGACTAATTTAAAAGGTGTTTGAAAGCCATCAGTTTAGACATCTGGTGTGCTTCTCTTCCCCCTCTTTTCCAACAGCTTACTGGACAGAAGAAGAAAAACATATTGGAAAAGAAGAGAAAAGATGTTGAACAGAGGTTGATATAACCCTGAACACAGTAAGGCTACCAGATATGGGTGGCACAAATCCAGACCTAAGAGAACTAACTTACTATATAGAGGAAACCCTTATTTATTTGTTAATATTGTGTGGGCCACTTAGATTCTTGCAGCCCAAGAATGTAGACACGGTTTTGATTTAAGTATTTTTCACTTATTAGGTTCACAGTGTATAGAAAAGATTAGTTCTTATTTATCTCTCAAGATTCTATTCTTTTTCCCCCAGTATCAATATTAAACTTTTTGGAGCAGGAAAAACCTGGTACATCAGACGAATGCTGACATCTGGTTCCCTGTATATTTCATGTGGGTTTTCTTCCTGCCCCCTTTTTGCAGTTGCTGTGCCTGATTGGAGAAATGTTCTGTGACTACAGTGATGATGTTTGTGGGGCAGTCATCAATATTCGAGCCAAAGGGGACAAAATTGCCATTTGGACCCGGGAGGCAGAGAACCGGGATGGAGTAATTCATATTGGGTGAGTGTCACCTTCAGAGGGCCCTCCCAGACCGAGGCATGGTGGGTATTTATCTGAGAGATGGCCTTTTCAGTGACCAGTCCCATGGGCTTTAGAAAGCCTGATGCCATGCTTCCTGTCCTTTTGGCACCTAGGAAAGGCAGATTAATTTTCCTAGGCACACTCTCACTCTCTCTTTCTCTCAATGTACAGGTGAAACTCGAAAAATTAGATTATCGTGCAAAAGTTCATTTATTTCAGTAATGCAACTGAAAAGGTGAAACTAATATAGGAGATAGACTCATTACATGCAAAGCAAGATAGTTCAAGCTGTGATTTGTCATAATTGTGATGATTATGGCTTACAGC
>JANHFT010001404.1:190690-201953 GCA_032467955.1 Pseudoxenodon macrops
CAGGCACTAGACGCAGCTTCAGAGGATAATCTAGGGCTGGAAGGGATCTGGAGATCATCTAATCCAACCCTGCTCCAACAGGACATTGTTAATGTGAGTTTCTGTCTTTTGATCCCCCAGTCACATGACTACATAGTCACATCCTTCCAGTCACATGACCACATTAAGCCACGCCCACAGAACCAGTAGGAAAATTTTGTAGATTTCACCACTGATACATAGGTACAGTAAGTTAAAATACTCTCTATGGTGCAGCGATAGAAGGTCACCAGCAGTTTTTCATTCAGTTGTTGTTTCCTGTGACGTCTCTTAAAGTTTAGTAAGTCAGTTGTTAAATTCTCTTTTTTTTAAAAGACCCTGTTCCTTAAGCCAAGAGAATAAAACCAGAATACTCTATGAGATCCCAGGATTCACCATTTCAATCAAATATAAGGAAAGCAAGGCATTGTCTCTGTAACTTAACACCGTCTGTAACCTTTTCAGACTATGCACTTAAAAAACAAATATATGCATTATTTTTTCTAAAAAAAGCTTTTAAATTAGGTGTAGTGAAAGACACAGGTGATTGTAAATCCTGAAGAAACATCTGTTGCAAAACCCAATGAAGTGGGGGAAGGAGAGGAATGGGAGAGGGAGTCAAAAAAGTAAAATAATATTTAATGTGCCATCAACAGACTTAGTCATGTGGTAAAGCATAAAGCTCTTTTTAATCATTCAAATAGAAATTTAATATCTTTGAATCTGCTAAGCAATGCAAGTTGTCCAAGCAACCAGAAACATAAAGCTCTAGGTATTTGTTCGGCTTTTATTGCTACTGAATGAAGCTTGAAATCACCAGCAGATGAAGGCTAGTCTTAGTTGTGTAGTTGATTGCTCATTATGTAGATGTGTTTTAAAAACAATCAAACTTCACAAATGATTATAGCATCTCAAGGGAAAAGGGAACTCACTCTTGGTTCAAGAACTGTCTCATTTCCCTTAGGATCTAAAACATTCTGATCTCTTTTAGAACAGCAATTTTATCATATTTTGGGTAGACTATTTTGCATGGATGAATGTTGGAAATAGTAGATGGATCCAGTTAGACTTTGGAATTAGACAGGAGAAAAACGGGTTAGCTGAAAGTTGGAATATCAAAGCATAAAGAGAAAAGAATTTTGGATGTGGATCAGAGGTGGGTTCCTACCGGTTCGGACTGGTTCTACTGCTGGTGACGTCACGGAGCTGGTTCTGTTGCTCCGTGGGCACCGACATCTTTTTGGGGGATTTTTTTTTTTTGAAAAAAAAATCCGGATTTTTTTTCTTCTGCGCATGCACAGAAACCGAGTTTCTGGCACTGCGCATGCGTCGCCATCCTGTTTTCGGCCTTTTTTTTTCTTTCAAAAAATTTGGGGGGGGATTTTTTTTCTTCTGCGCATATGCAGAAGCTGAATTTCCAGCATTGCTCATGCGTCACCATCTTATTTTCGGCCTTTTAAAAAAAATTGGGGCTTTTTTTTACTGCGCATGCACGCGAGCCACGCCCATGTGGTGCGGGAGGCAGCGAACCGCCAGCAAGGTAAGTTTAGAACCCACCCCTGATGTGGATAGGAAAATTACCTGGGGGAACAAAAAGATAGCAAAAAATATAGAACACTTCCAAGGAAACAAGGCTATGTCCATTAAACCTGCATGCAGAGAGCCAGTTTGGCCTAGTGGTTAAGGTGCTGGCCTGGAAATCAAGCATGAAAATTGGCTGGGTGATTTTGAGCTAGTCACTCTCAATCCACCCACCTCACAGGATTGTTGTGGTGGGAAAAATAGAAGAAGGGAAGAGTATTAGTTATCTTCGCTGCCTTGAATTAGTTATAAAGTAATAAAGTCTGGATAAAAATCAAATGCATAAATAATATGTATGGGAATATTGTTAACCTTTTGAATTATTTTCAGTATCATGTAATATCAGTTACAGTTATTTGCCATGTATTTTGGTCGGTACTATTAATATCTAATAGTTTGATGATGATGTTGATGATGATGATGATTTGTATGATTTATATTTTTAGTTTTAATTTAGTTTTAATTTAGTTTTAGTGTAGTCTCCCTAGGATTCTTCTAGTCCCACATTAGGCACAAACACCCCTACCTGGGAAGTTTTGAGCCAGCCTCTTCTCAGCCCTAGGAAGGAGGCAATAACAAGCCACTCATGCTAAATTGCCAAGATAATTCCAGGGATTTGTCCAGACAGGGATTTAAAGGCCTAAATAAATAAAGTTATTTATCATTTTAACTGACAAGGGATTGAAATAGTGTAAAATAATAATACATTTTCTCCAACTGTTGAATAATTAAAACCCCAATTAGTCTATTTTTGTGGAGACAAAGGATTTTGTATCATAGAAAATTCTGTATAAATGACTTTTCATTTGTCATGTTCAATTTCATTCAGAAAATTGCAGGTTTTCTCTTAACAAATAGATCAAGCCTTTCTTTCCTTTCTAGTCCCTACTCCGATCCCATCCTGATTCCCTTCCATATGGGAAGAAAGACTGAGGGCAAGAGGGAGGCCACAACAGACTGACAGAAATTTGAAAGTGGGGCACGATCTTGTATTCCCTTGGTCGTGATTCTACCAGTCCAATTTCTGGCTTTTGGAACCCTAGATGCTGTCTGGGCCTGTCAACTGGAACTATTTCTCATCAACTTGTCTGCAGTTGTTTGCTCTGAGGTAAAACAATAAACGTTTTTTTTAAAGAGCCATTTAAAAATTATTACAAATGGTTGGTCCCAGCGGTGAAATCTACTTACCTTCCCTACCAGTTCAGAAGTGCGCACTCCGCTCACATACGTGCCATTGTAGTGTCTGGTTTTTGACGCTCTGTGCATGCGCAGAAGGCTTTGTGCATGTGCAGAGAGTTAAAAACCAGGAAGTGATGACATCAGGGGGGTGGAAAGAGCCTCGTGCTACCACCACTACCAGTTCTCCGAACCACACGCTGCCACCGCTACCAGCTCACCCAAACTGGGCCAAAATGGTAGCATTTCACCACTGGTTGGTCCAAATTGTGTCTATATTCTCCGGACCTTTGCTTCAATGTACTGGATTTGGTTACTCCCAAACCACTTTACATTTTTTTTGGCATTATCCAACAAAGGAAATGGAGGAAGTTCTGCATTAGCCGCTTAGCATAATATTATATAAATAGAAATGAGGTTAGTTAATACCAGGATTTACCCTTTGCTTGCAAGCACTCAATTTTTCCTGTGATGTCAGGAAATGCAGGTAGAATCCAAGCTGTCTTTACCAGCAAAGGGCTTCGTTTTAAGTGTTTGCAGATGACAAACGATGACCCATTCACCAGGAATAGGGTTGAGCCAGCCTGTTCATGGAAACAAGAATAGGCAGCTCCCTTAATCCCAGCTCTCATTTTTGCAACACCATCCATTAATACAAAGATTCACAGCTAGACTGGAGAATGTTTTGATTGCACGAACAATACTGGGGTTGTCATAAAACCCAAAAGAAAGAATGCATATATCACATGCAAGGCATAAAAAAAAGTTATTCTTTTAATATGAATAGCTTACCATTGTACTATTTTCCTCTCGATCACCTATTTCATGGCCTGAATTACTATCTGATAGCTTTCTTTCTTTTGGAAAGCAGGTGCAAGTTGAAGCAGGAAGTCTGCCAGTGAAAATGATAAATTGCCTTTCGATGCTAAGGACTGATGATGAACATGAATGCAATGCGACAAGGAATGAAAATGATCTTTGCGTCATAAATTACTAGGAGAAAGAAATAATTTCAACCATGTAGACGGGGAGAAAATCACAAGCAACACAAAAGCTTAGTTTCCCTCCAAATAAAAAAAAGTCCTTTATTATGTTGAAAACTTATAATTAACTTCTTTTCAGACTTTCTCTAGAAATTAATGTTTAAGATTTGCCCACGTAGCTAGGGCTTTGTCCAAATTGTTCCTCTGAAGTTCTAAACATCCTGTTTTCATGGCAGCACAATTGAAAAATGTAGGCAGAAATGAAAAAGCAGCCATGCTTTCTTACAGAAGTATTTCAATAAATGCAAGTCTGTATTATTTGTGCATCCTTTTGTATTGCATGATACTATAAAAATGTTAGGCGGAATTATATGCTTATAAATGACTTTCTCTGTATTTAATGGGATGATCATTTTGCAAGATTCTACTCTTGATCCCGTCTGCAGGATTTTGATAGGATTATTCTAAATATAAAATGTTAGTCAAAGTCATCAGCATTCCAGGATATATTAGTGCTTTCATATTGTTGTTCTATGGAGCTATCATCACAGAAAACAGAAGGTAAGCCTATTTCCTGCAAGAATGTGTGGTTTTAGCACAGGTTCTTTAGATACCTTACTCCACATCTAAAATTTGGTGGCAATGGACTGAAATCAGAACTCTGATGGCTGGGATAGTTTGTTGCTTTCTCTGGATCAGGAGATCGGAAAACACAAAGCCTAAGTTTTATGGAATCAATAAAATAAAATGTTATGGAATTTGTGGTTAGGATTAAAAAACTTTAACCTTAGACAATCTACTGTAACCTCACCCCATTCCTAAGAGGTCTTTAAGGGGCGTGCATAAGCGCACCAGCATGCCTACTGTCCCTGTCCTAATATTCCCTTTATTTGTATCTTTTCATGTGTTCATAATCATGTTTATAGTTATATATTTTATCTAATACATGCTTGATGAAATTAAATAAATAAAAATAAGATTAAAAAGTTTGGCTAGACTGTCTATCACAGAGTGCTTGTTATTGAAAACTCATGTTTCATCACACCCTGTCCATTCATATAAGCTCTTGTAAGAAAGGTAAAATGAATATAAGTTTTACTTATATTATATTATATTACTTTATCTGTGAAATTACTAACATGATCCAATCAGTTATGCTACCCTGGCCATTTAAAAGAAAAAATAGGCAAGAAGAGCATTGCACACAGAAGTTACATCTACTACTTTTCTCCTACTCTTGAAGTGGAACATGAGGAAGGAAAAGGAATTGTGTCCAGTTAAGAACTGCAGCTATGCATCATAATACCCTGCAAACCAATGGGAGCATGGTAACAATCCATATTTAGAGCTGTTGTAGTGCAGTGGTTAGAGTATAATACTGCAGGCTATTTCTGCTGACTGCCAGCTGACTGCATTTTGGCAGTTCAAATCCCACCAGGGTCAAGGTTGACTCAGACTTCCATCCTTCTAAGGTAGGTAAAATGAGGACCCAGATTGTTGGGGGCAATAGGCTGACTCTGTAAACCACTTAGAGAGAGCTGTAAAGTACTGTGAAGCGGCATATAAGTCTAAGTACTATTTGTTATTGCTATTTAATCCAACCTGCTAGCCGTCTTGCTAGCCATCTTCTTTCCAAATAAAACTATAATTGTCCTGTTAGCAGTAGTAGCAATATAGGTAAGACTGATAACTTTGGCCCCAGGCTTCTTTCCCACATGCATCCAGTTAACAATGGTTGAATAGGAACTTTTGCTGCTGGAATACAAAACTGGAATACTGGGGATCAATGCATCCATGAACACTCCCTTGATACTCCTTGCTCACCCTATTTTATTTTTATATTATTTAAGAAATATAAGTAACCCAGAAGCTAGCCTGCCTCAGAGCAACGTGCCGGTTTTCTGATTTATTTATTTATTTTACAAGACTGTTCTGGGCCCCAGCAAGGTCCAATAGCCTCCCACAGGCCTTCATTACATGCATGTTCAAAATACCATCAGCAAAGAGATAAACATCTTGCTTATTAGGTAATATTCATGCAATTGAAACAGAGCTCACCAAAGGTTCCGTATGCAATAAATATCCCCACTTACACTCTTTCTTGGGGATTAAGTAGGTCTTGGTGCATCATTAAATGCTTTTGTTAAACCTCCTAGACACTGGGTGTCTTTTTTTTTTTAATCACTATTGCTTGTCACGAATCTCCTACGTATTATCCCCATGGGTAACATAATAGATAGAAAATGAGGAGGAGATAAATAATTGCCCCATGATTCGTGTTCCAATGGCCACTCTTTAAAGCAAGATGTTTCTACATTGGCTGCTATTGAAAGATCAAGATCAGAACAGAACAGAACAGAACAGAACAGAACAGAACAGAACAGAACAGAACAGAATAGAATTCTTTATTGGCAAAGTGTGATTGGACACACAAGGAATTTGTCTTTGGTGCATATGCTCTCAGTGTACATAAAAATACAAGATACATTTGTCAAGAATGATAAGGTATAACTGCTGCAAAGTTACAATTAAGAATGTTTTTTAACCCATTAGAACTATTTTGTCAAGTGATAGGCGCTTTCTTAAAGCAGAATGGGTAGTTTGTGAGATATAAAAAGTCTTACCTGACCTGAATATGAATGGTCTGGTATATACACTATATAACAATTATATATTTTAATTACGATTAGAGGTTCTATCAGTGCACTCCATATATATGTATATGTATATGTATATGTGTATATATATAGTAATATCTCAAATAGAATGATAAAGAGAGAGAAGAATTTTTTTTAAAATTTAACAATATTTTTGGGTGTGTATGATAAATGATACACAGTGTTTGATTTCTTTAAGGACTCTATAATTCTTTTAGTCCTCCCTTCTAAATTGCTTTCATTTTCATAGTCTCTTTACAAGTATTTTCTGAGTATTTTCTTAGTTCACCAGCTCATGTTACAGCAATATTTCTTTCTTAGAATTTCCAAGTGGATAAGATACTTGGAAGGAGACTTCACCTTTTTTCTTGGAATATAAACTGTTTCTCCTTTGCCTGCCCATAACTCTCTGCTCTTGGCTGACTCTGCTTCTTTTTTGTCAATCCTGTGTGATTCATTATGCTCCCATTTCATTTTTTTCCTGGATACATATCTTGTCTTGTTTAGATGAACTTATATGCTGTAGACTCAAATATCCATTTCATTTGTGACACACTCCAAACTCCAGCACCATCAGCAGTCCCACATTCCAGCCTCAGCTGTCTTGCCTCGAGCCATTTCCTCTACTTCCTATGAGTTCTATTTATTGGCTAGCAGCTGGCAAGCAGGATGAAAACATATGAAGATTTTTGTTTCTTCTAGAATAGTGAGGCTAACCTTTTCTGGACCAAGTGCCCAAAGCTTGCGTACGCAAATCTCCAAAATGCAATGTATGCATGCCCCCCGCACACTCCCTGCACTTGCACACACAACCCCCCACATTCTCCCTGTCCCCCCGCATATGTGTTCACACACCCCTCATGCCCCATGCCCCCACACATGCACGGCAGAGACCCAAAGACCAGCTGGCCAGTGGGAGACATGCGCGCATGTCTTAGCGGAGTGGAACTGGGCCGATGACTCTCATGCCCATAGAGAGAGCCCTGTGGGCCACCTTTGGCACACGTGCCATAGGTTCACCATCACAGTTCTAGAATAATTTGAAAGTACTGAGCAATGAAGAAGATTGTTCAGAAGATTGTTGTTTTTACAAAACAACACAGAGGATAAAAAAAATTGTGCTTCTCAATAGATACAAACTTAAAGTAAACCGTTCCAAACTTGATTGCAAAAAATACGACTTCAGCAATAGAGTGGTCAATGCCTGGAATGCACTACCGGACTTTGTGGTTTCATCCCCAAATCCCCAAAATTTTAACCTTAGACTGTCTACTGTTGACCTCACCCCATTCCTAAGAGGTCCCTAAGGGGCGTGCATAAGCGCACTAGCATGCCTACCGTCCCTGTCCTAATGTTCCCTTTTATTCGTATTCATTTTGTGTATTCAAGTTATGTTTATACCTATATATGTTATTCAATACATACTAAATAAATAAATAAAACATGCATTAAAGAATTAGTTCACATTTTCCAGCATCTGCTATGTGAGCTTTCTTCTATAGCCTCATCAACAAATAGAGAAGTCATTACTATTTTCAAATCCTGTTTCCCCCTCCATCTTTAATGTAATGTAATATAATGCTGTATTGCGTACACATTAGGGGACTTTCCTCCTGAGAATGAAATGGGATGATATTATTCTATGCATTGAAGTTGTACATCAATCCATGAAGGTCCTTTCAGCCACAGTTTTTACTGAAAAAATGTCTGAGTGAAAGTTGTCGAGACAAATTAAACTTGTAAGATAGCTGATACTTTTATCCTCATAGCTACCTCCAGTGATAAGGACAATATTTAATGTAATTGTTGATAGATAATCATGATTTACTTGTACAGCTTCTGTTCAATGTAATTTTGAAATTTACCAGATTTTATTTATAATTGACATTGGTGTTAAGCTGCAAAGGCAACTATAATTGTTAATTTCAAGGCAGTTTATATGGAGCTGCTCTTGAAATAGAAGCTGCAGTTGGTGCAGAAGGAGGCAGTGTGAGCAGATATATATTAGTCTTATGCCCATGTGTGAGCTGCACTGGTTATCAATAGGTTTATGAGTGCAATTCAGGAGGTTAATTATTATTTATGAAATCCTATCATCTGTCTCCTTTGGCTTCTGCTCATTCTAGAAAAACATGGAAAGTGTATCCTCTTTGTCAAAACATGTTTCCTCTGGAATAGTACCCTTGCAGAGACTGCCTATTTGCTTGCCTTTACGTAAGCATTGAAAACCTAATTACAGGTAGTCCTCAACTTATAACCATTTGTTTAGTGATTGTTCAAAGTTACAGTGATTCTGAAAAAAGTGATTGATGACTGGTTTTCACACTTATGACTCTGGCAGCTCCATGGTCCCATAATCAAAACTGAGACAACTAGGATGTATTTATGAAAGTTGCACTGCAGTGAAACGCTTAACAACTGAGGCATGAAAGGTTCAAAAGTGGGACAAAACTCACTGCTTAAACTGCTTTGTTTAGCAATAGAAATTTTGGACTATCCGTATTACTCCAGATCTTGGACTAAACATAGACATTTTATTAGATTAAATAATAAATGAGAATTTATATTGTTCCTTTGGGTAACTGTCAAATTTCTTGATGCTGTGATGTTTATTCAATTTTTAATTTTGGGATAGCTCTAGACATATTTTTGTAAAGAATTATCAATAATATATAGATGCAACAACATTAAAGGCAAATCATGAGGTCATATTTTACAGAGAGCAAACTAGTTTATAGCAGCAATGACAAGACCAGCCAAACTAGGATCATCACAGAGTAAACTGTTTATGTTACTATACCCTTCCATCAGCAGCAGTTCATTTCACATTGAAAACTGCCTTGAAATTGAGTACACATGGACAATTTTTTGAACTTGTGCTTTTCCTTAAAATTTTCCCTTGAGAACCTTTAAAATACATCACATGCCTAATCATCTCTTGTACAAAATGTACCCTTTTGCTTTGATAAGCAGTCCTACAGGGTTTCTGGAGAAAACATGCTTTTAGCGAAACTGTTGGTGTATACCTTATGTGAAAGCTAAGCTTGAAGAAACTTGAAAAATTGATTACTTTCCAAACAGATTATACCTTCCTTTCTCTATGTGAGGTTTGTGCATTACATATTACATATTTTGCCTTGGCAATTAAATAAATCTCTGAATTGCTCCTCTCAGTATGAATATAAATTCACTGCAGTGACTTGATGTTTGGTCAACCTACTCTGTCCCAAAGAACATTCATAGTCAGTTGTCAACCCCCTATCCTTCTTTTCATGTTTAACAATGAGTTGAAAAATGCCTACACAAATGTGGGTTTTAATAAGCATTTCAGAAGTTTATTTTATACAGTGAATGCCTTCCTTTGCCAGGCAACCTGTCCAAAATAAATACTCCACTTTGTATGGCACAGCACATGTAGGCGTCCCAGCACAAATGTGTTTTGAGTATTCTCATTCACAATGTCTCTCCTGATTCTGTTTTGCTATGAACATGTTTTGCAGCTGTCTTGCTTTATATGCAAAGCCTCTGGTTCCAATTGTGTAAGTTAGTAAGATGTAAAAAGTAGACCTAAAGAAGAAAGGGATTAGAGGATTTTTAGATTATGTTTCAAATGTCTTACTGTATTAAGAGTTTGGGCAGATAATTTTAAGGTATCACAAAACTCATTTGTTGACTCAGCTTGTTAGCTATTTATTTTTTTCAATCTACAGGTATTTTTTTTAATAAGTTCTGTTCAGGTAATAACTTCATAGTCAGGCTTCAGTCAAAGGCCTAGTGTCAATAGGTGAAATATAACTGACTGCATTAAAGCTCTTTTGCATGTATACAAAGGCTCCCCTCTACAGATAACTTTACTGTAGAGAGAGAAAAAGGCTGCTCACTACCTGCATACTAAGTTTTTAAACACACATGTATTGCTGGAATATGGCTTTGGAGAAAGAAAAATTCAAGCTACTGCTAGTTTATGGTTGTTTAGGATCAACAGGTATTGGAGTACATGCCTAAGCTGGCCCTATAGCTCATACTCCATTCGTCTTGGAAACTTCAGATTTTATTTCACTTCTCATACTTTACCATTTGTTTTATATTGTTGTCTTTCACTTGAACAAAAGATGATCCCTTGTTCTTTTAAATCTTTAAATCTTACCATACTGTTTAAGGCACACTGAGATCATGTTAACCAATTGGCTAAAATTAGAGATATGCTAAATAAATATTTATATAGATAACCTTTTTTCAAGCTGTTGTTGTTTAAAACTGAATTCTTTTCCAGAGCAATTATGGAACAAATTCTTTAAAAGTGTTTGGAAATCTGTATAGCTGCATGCCAACATTTAGGCATCTTTTAGTCAATTTATATGTTTAAAAGATTCCCTAATGTAACAGAAACACAGTATGATATCAGGTTAAGTTTAACAATTTTCTGCATATATGAATATGTATTATTTTCCTACAAATGTTTATATAAATTTAATGGCAAATGCCAAAGCATGGGCACCTTGTAATGGTGTTCTGTAACCCTTTGTTAGAAGTAACAATTTTTTTGAAGCTAGCTAATAGTCTTTTTATTTTTCCTTTTGGCATTTTCCCCCCATTCTTTGCAGAATTCTTATATCTCCTTACATGCACCTCAAGTTTTCAATAGTAATATTTGAGACTGTTTCCTAAGTTTTTTATGTTTACACCATTAAAAAAAAATATTAATCAAGCACGTATTAGATATATAATTATGATTTGAATACATGAAATGAATACAAATAAAAGGGAACATTAGGACAGGGACGGTAGGCATGCTGGTGCGCTTATGCATGCCCCTTACAGACCTCTTAGGAATGGGGTGAGGTCAAC
>JANHFT010001404.1:219782-234665 GCA_032467955.1 Pseudoxenodon macrops
GATGCACCAGTGGCCGCAGTGTATTCAGCCACCACGATGCCAGGAGATGCAGCTGAACTGTTGAAACCAGAAGATAGAAAAACGGAGCAGGCCTTGATCAAGAACCACCAGGCAGCGGCCTGGGCGGTCAAGGCATCAACTACTGCTTCCTTCTTTGCACGCACCTCACTGCTCTGGCTCCAGCAACTGCAGGACAAACTACCCGCTTCGGACACACGCCTACGCCAAGACGTCAACAAGCTCCTGGCATCGGCCCAATTCACAGCAGATGCCACTCTTCAATCGGCACGTTTTGCGGCTAGAGCAATCGGCTCTTCTGTGGTGGCTAGAAGGATGCACTGGCTTCGCTCATGGCAGGCTGACACACGCCACAAGTGGCGATTGGCTTGCTCTCCCTTTAAGGGACAGAAGCTTTTTGGCAAAGCTCTAGACCCAATTCTAATCGAAACCAAGGACAAACGCAAGATCCTTCCTACCCATACTCGGAAGGGAAATTTTCGTACAACTCCGTATTATAGAAAGCCTTTTCGTTCTCCAGAACCATCTACTTCTTACCAAAGAACTCCAGGTCAGTATAACCAAAAGCAAAGGCAAGGGCAGGACAGGCAGACAAGGGGCAAGCAATTTAGATGGCCCTTTCGAGGGGGGGGGACCTTTCAGATGCTCCAGATATTGATTCTCCCTCAAATCCACCCATCGGGGGGCGATTAACAATGTATGCTCACTGATGGGACTCCATAACAACAGACGCTTGGGTGCTAGAGACCGTCCACCAAGGTCTCTCCCTTGAATTGCTCGCCATTCCTCCCATTTCATATTTGCAATGTCCAATGTCACGTAATTCGACAAAACGAGGCCATCCAACATCTACTGCAAATTCACGCAATTGAAAAGGTCCCCAAGGACCAGAAGAGGTTAGGGTTTTACTCAATGCTCTTCGTAGTCCCTAAATCCTCAGGGGGGTGGAGAGCAATTCTTGACCTCAAGCGCCTCAACCGGTACGCTAAGTATCGCAGATTCAAAATGCACTCCCTGTCAACTATTCTTAGCTGCATAAGGCGAGGCGATTTTCTGGCCTCAATTGACCTCACTGAAGCCTATTTGCATGTACCCATTAACCCATCTCATAGACAATATCTACGATTCGCTTATGCAGGAGTGCATTACCAATATTCGGCCCTCCCATTTGGTCTATTCTCAGCCCCTCGGGTATTCACTAAGATTTTAGTAGTTGCAGCAGCCCATCTTAGAACCGTCCCTTTCATACTCCAGTGTTATCTGGACGATATCCTGGTCCAAGCCTCTTCTAGACATCAAGCCTTGGAGGACATCCAGATTGTCCTGGACACTCTCTCCCACCTAGGATTCTCCATTAACAGGGAGAAGAGTCATCTCTCCCCAGTTACCTCCCTAATCCACCTGGGCACAGTTATAGATTCCCTGCAGTGCAGAGTTTTTCTCTCCTAGGAGTGCCATGATAGCATCACACAATTGGTGACTAACGTTCAATCTCATAGGCAGGTGCCTTTAACCTGGCTGTCCACGCTCCTGGGGAAGATGATCTCCTGTATTTCCATTGTGCCCTGGGCTCTGCTGGTCAGAACCGGAGCAGGGCCTCAGCATCAACCTCCTGGAACTACGGGCGGTGGTCCTGGCGCTGAAGAAGCTGTGACACCTGATGGCGGGACACCATGTCCTAGTACTCACGGACAACATCAGCACCAAGGCGCACATAAATCATCTCGGGGGAACGAGATCACGATCCCTGATGAGGGAATCAATGAAGCTGGGGCTGTGGGCTGAACGCCACCTGCTCTCAATATCCGCAGAACACATCTCCGGGATATCCAACGCGCAAGCAGACTGGCTCAGTCGGGAGACAGTCGACCCAGCGGAGTGGAGTCTCCATCCGGGCACCTTCCACAATCTAACCCGTCGATATAGAAATAATAGCAGTAGAATAAAATGGAATATATTATAGCGGCAATAGAAAGCATCCACATAGATTTGCAAGTTTCACATTGCATTTTTATATCTTCTTTTTTTTAATGAAACATCTCTTCAAGGACCTAAAAGCTATAAAAAAATAACACTACCACACATCAAAAACCACTTAGAAACAATCAACAGACTACTGTAACCTCATATCATCATAGCACACAAACCAACTAAAGCCCTCTATCTTAAGTAAACCAAAAGACCTAATAACTCAAGAAGAAAAAAAGCAATGCAATATACATTGTAAGGATTATGACAGCTGTTTGTAGGACAAACAGGCAGAACAGTAGCAGAACGTATCCATAAACACTATCTAGCAACCAGAAGACCTGAGGAAACCTGCTTAATCTCACAACATGTGGTAGACTGAACCATAGTTTCAATTGGGAAACTTATGAGCATCCTGAACCAATCTAAGTCCAAAAATACTAGGCTAGGGAATTCCTAGAAGATTGGCATTCAGACAAATCAGCCATATATATCTTTATATATTTAGGTTCTTGCCCTGTTATCTTGTTTGACACTTGTTACTGAGAAAGTGAATAGGATCCTAGGGAATATGTGTGCAAGCACATATATTTAGACTCGTGACCCTCCTTGACCTGACAAGTTGAAGGTGACAAGTGGGTGGACTCTGGCGGTGATTAATGCTTTCCTAGAGGAGGGCGTAGTGCCGCAGCACTTTAAGGAGGCTGTGGTCTGCCCTCTTCTCAAGAAGCCATCACTGGATTCCACCCTGCTGAATAATTTTCAACCTGTTTCCAATCTTCTCTTTAGGGGGAAGGTGGTTACACAGCAGCTCCAGAGGTTTCTAGATGAAACAGATTATCTAGACCTCTACCAGATATAGGCCTGGCTATGGAACGGAAACACCATTGGTTGTGCTTTTTGATGATCTCTAGTGGGAATGGGCTTTCAATATCATCAACCATGATATCCTTCTGGAGTGGCTTGGGAGTGGGGAGGCTCTGTGCTATCCTGGTTCACTTCCTTCCTCTGGCTGCTTTCAGTTGATGTTAATGAGAGATGAGAGATCCAGCTCTTATCCACTATTTTGAGGGGTCCTCCAGGGCTCAGTACTCTCCGCTCCTATTCAACATCTAAATGAATGTTGAGGGATGATGTCACCACTGGGTGAGATCATTCATCACCACGGACTGAGATATCATCAATTTACTGATGATAACCAGCAATATATCTCAGCCCATGGTGAGTTAAGCAATGCTGTGAACTCTCTCTTAAAGTGCCTGGAGGCTGTTAGGAACTGGATGGGGAGCAACGGGTTGAAACTGAACCCTGGCAACACTGAGTGGCTCTGGGTTTGGTGTTCTTTGGCCCATGGAGAATTGCCACCTTTGGTCTTGGATGGGATGGTACTGCCCCAAACAGATCCTGTGCGTAATCAGGGGGTTCTTCTGAATTTGCGACTACTCCTCAAAGAGTAGGACCTTCGTGCAACTGCAGGTTGTGTGCCGGTTATGCCCTTTCCAACAACTCATGGTCACTCATGCCCTAGTCAACTCCCTCCTTGACTATTGCAACACACTCTACATGGGGCTGCCCCTAAAAAGCATCTAGAAACTCCAGTTTGTGCAAAATGCAACAGCCCACATGGTTTTGTGCAGACCTCAGTATGCACATGTATTACTGCTTCTGCGGTCTTCTGTGCTGGTTGTCACCTTTAAAGCCCCTCATGGCTTGGAACCAGGTATCTCTTTCCGGTCACATCTACCCGACCCACTAGAGCAGGGAGGCAAGGAATGTTGCAGGTCCCATTCCCTAAAGAGATACATCTGTTGGGACCTAGAAGAAGGGCCTTCTCCGTGGTGGCTCCCTCTGTCTGGAACATCATCCCCCCACCCACTGAGATTAGATTGACCCCTTCTCTAACACTCTTTTGGAAGGCCCTGAAAATATGGTTCTGTCAGTGGGCCTGGGGAATTCAGAGCAGGATGGAGCTTATTAAATGACTAGTGTGAATGTGTGTTGTTGCCGGGGTGTAGGGGTTATTATTTTTCTTTTTATTTGTTTTATATGGTGTTTTTTAATCCTTGTAAACCACCTTGAGTTGCCATGTGCGAGTAGGCGGCAATATAAATTTTCTTAATAAATAGATAAACAAACAAACAAACCACACAGACAATTAATAGAGCTACAAAGGAGACAAAATTACTAGAACACAGTAGCCTACACCCAAAGAAGCAGGGATTAACACCAAATAAACAAGCAGAAAACAATACCATAATCAAGGAATTACCATGGAGAAAACCATACACTAATTAATACTGATGATGTTACCTAGTTGGTTAAAAAAACAAGCAAACAACCAAACTCAGAGCACCAAAGACTCCACATTTGCATTGATGCCTGGCTAAATTTATTGGGGGGGGGGGTGTTCCCAGAGAGTCTAGGCAATTGACTCTTAGCAGATACCGGTAATTATAAATTAATGAATAAAAGGACAGCCCTAGAAAAAAGTGCAAAATTATGGACTCATAAGAGCAGCCATCCTGATAAAGGGATAGTGTTGAACATTTCCTGCATTCAAATGCTAAAGATTTGAAAACTCATGTGGAACAGACTGACTTAATCAAGTAGTCAGTCCCCATTTTTTTAGGTTACCAATTTCTTTATTCAATTGTGTCTAATGCTATTTACTCCAAAGAGTACCAGAATCAGAACAGCTGTCTTCAAGGGAAAATACTAGAAATTCCGTAGGACATAACATTATGTCCTTGTGAATGTCCATTTACCATATTTTTTGGAGTATAAGATGCCCTCCCCCCAAAAGAGGGTGAAAATTGGGGTGCATATTATACACCAAATGTACCTGCCCCCATCCTTTGGCCTCTGCCTCCCAGCAATTTACCTCCTTGCAGCAAACAGCCTGTTTCAGTTTCAGCTTCTGCACAGACTGATAAGAACAAGCGATTGTCGGTTGCATCGGCATCCCGACCATCAGCAGATTCCAGCAGAGGCAGATTTATTTTCCCCTTGTGCAAAACAAGCTATGCTGAAATTGAAAGTGAAACTGAAACAGTCTACTTGCTGTTTGCTGCAAGGAGGCAAATTGCTGGGAAGCAGAGGTAGAGGCAGATTTTTTTCTTGCTTTCCTCCCCCAAAAAGATACGTGTGTCTTATACTTTGGAGCGTCTTATGCTCCAAAAAATATGGTACATTGCACCTTCTATAAGGAAACAAGGGCTCCATTTTATCCCTTATACAGGTCTGATTTATGTTTTTATTGCTACATTTGAAATAATTATTTTAACTATTTTGCTAACTGACAGAATTATGGTAGGTGACTATAAGAAAGAATACTACCAATACTAGAGAACATATGTAAATTAGGATTGAACTGTTGGGCTCTTGGTTGTTCTCTCAGTTTGATAGTTTCTATGGGTTGTTGTTTCTTTCTTGATAATTCTTTAAAAATACACTTATTAAGGAAGATATCCTCTCACACCAAGACTAGAAGTACAAGATGCTTCAGTCTCCTAAATACTGATGATGTTACCTAGCATAGTACATCTTCAGGAAAACAGCTAATTTCAGAGAACACTAAGAGCCCAAAGATTATCGCTACTGCTACTTCTTTCTAATTTATATCTCTCTTAAATATTAGGATTACCTACATTCATATTCCTTCTAATCTTATAGATGTGTCAGACGACTATTTCAACATCTGGGGCACCTGGCATTCAACTCTAAAAAGTGGTCCCAAAGGACTGGGGGTGACAGGTATACATATATTTCTATTTCTATGCATCGAATAATTACCTGATTTGACTATTCATATATTAGCACTATTTCATTATAGTATTGTACTAGAAGAGGACTACTAATTCTCTTTCTCCAAAAGCCATCCATTTTATAAAGAATATGGTTCAGTAAACTATAGTTTACCAACGTTTATATCACATTAAATATTTTTTGTTTTGAGTGTCACATGAGTTTCCATAATAAACCATTTTTTTGCAAACTTCAGATATCATGATATTCAATTCAAGGCACAACTATCTGTAGAATATTTTGCAATAGAGAGTAGAACTATCTTTATGGAAATGTTGTGTCTGTATATGTGAGTAATCAGTCATAATTCTAGATATCATTCCCAAGCCTGATGTAAGGTGCCAATACCTATGTCATTGTAGATTACCTCAAAAACAATGTATGATTTGCTTTATTATTGATCATTCTCTGTGGTCTTTTAGGGTCATATGGAGACATCTATGAGAGCAGCTCCTTGCGGCCAGGGCAGTGTTCCCTTTCTCAAGGGAGCCTATCATTGTCTTCTCCTCAGTGGCAGGAGAGCAATACAGAGCTAGACAATGAAAAACAAGTCATCCGGAGGAGTCAGACAACAGCTGCCCTTCCTGCTTGCCGTTCGCATCCCCCTCTGTCTCAAGTGTACAGCACCCCACAGATTGAAGTAGGGAGAAATAATTCCAGCCAGTCCAATTCAAAACATCATTCACCTGTAAGATATACAGAGAACCTGATGGAGCATGACTCAGATGCAACTTGTCCACATACTATATTTAAGCCATCGTCTCTAAGGCAAGCAGAAGTAATTCAAAAAGACAGGCCACCACCTCCTTACCCTGAAACAGCAAAACAAAGCAGCTTATCATCCCTCCAGCCAGCAGTGTCTTCTACAGGGTATCCATTGTGGAATTTTCAGAAGACAGACTTGTCTGGGGCCCAGGAAATGAGGATCATGACTCAGGTGCCTGAACAACCTATCCAGCATGAGGAGCAACGGAACCAAAATGAAAGAAAGTACTCCTTTCCAGACAGTGGGCAGAACAGTAAAAATTTGTCAGAGACGGACTGGCATGGGTGGCAAAGCGATCGATGGCAAATTTGGGAGATTTTATCACCTGATAATCCAGATGCGCTCCCTGAAACTTTAGTATGAGTGAAGAAATCAGCAGGACTTTTCCAAATAGGGAAAAGGGTGGACTGGATTTATACTGAATTATTTTTAAAGATATGTTTACTTTATGGAGTATTTTAAAATTAAATTTATTAAAAGAATTTTAATAGCAGTGTAAAATTTAGTGACATGTTTTTGGGGTTTTGTAGAAGGAAATGTGAGGTGGCAAATTTTAGTCCAAACTACTCTGTGAAATATAAGCTGTGTACACAATAAAAATGACTATTTTGGTGTTGCTAAGATACATTTATGGATCTGCAGCTCAAATGACTGTATATTATGCAGATGTTTTATGTACAATAGCATTGTGTTTATATGCAAAAAAATAATATTGAATGCTTTTTTGAAATTATATTTTAATCATGCACTAATATTAATATACAATATATGGATATCGTTAGAAATGCACAAACTGGTTTCTGTGCTTTTAAGTAATCTGAAAAATTTATATTTTCACTGGCAAATAAGGTGGAATGAGAACATTAAAAGCCATATATTTTATAATAAGGAAGTTAAAGAATATCTAACATACTATTTGCTTGCAAGGAAAAATTAATAAACATATATTTGTACTCTTTTAGAAAGCAATTCCAGTCAACCCTTCATAAATATGTCTACACCGTATACAAAAAAATCCCAAAGATTCTTCTGCCCGTTCCACATTAGGCTTATAAAATTTTGGCATGGGTAAGGAAGTACAGGAGAGGGTGTTTATTATGTTTTGTTAAGTCTACATGACAGACCCTTTTGAATTTTCAATATATCTGTATAAATATGAACTAAAATGTGATCTACTCTCACAAGTCCTAAAACTAGGTAAAAAGAACTCAAATAAATGACCCAAAAACCCTAACCCTTATATATTTATTAAGGAAAATTATCCCAAGCTATATATTTGTGTATTGTAAAATTAAATGAACCTTTGCGTTACAGTAACTTGGGTGCCCTTCTTGGAGAACAAAAACAGCAACTAATGTTTCCAATAACTGTTGATCCCGCCTATTGGGTTGGAGGAATTCTAGCTCATTCCTCCTTAGAGAATACCTTTAGTTCCAGGATGGTAAGCTTCATTGCATAAATAGTCCAATCAGGTTCTTCCACAACCCTTCCATAGAACTACAGTCAGGAATTTGACTTAGCCATTCCAGTCTTTAACTTTCTTTTTTAACCATTCTTTCTTTGTACAACTTGAGTATTTGGGGTTATTATCTTGCTGCATGACCCATTTTTTCTGAATTTCAATTCATGGACAATATCCTGCTATTTTCCTGAAGAATTTGCTGGTACAATTCAGAATTCCATCAACAATGGTACACTATCTTGGTCCATAAGGTACAAAGGAGGCTCAAACCATGATACTGCCACCACCATGATTTACAGATAAGTTTCTTACATTACAATAATAATAATAATAGTATTTGCCAAACATAATGCTTTTCAATCAAGGCCAAATGTTCTATTTTGGTCTCACCTTTCCATAAAACATTATTTCAATAGACTTCTGGCTTATCTATGTGTTTTTTGCAAATTTTAGATAACAATAACAATTGCACTTAGACCAAGAGTGTCAAACTCAAGGCCTGCGGGCCAGATCTGGCCTGCGGGGTGCTTAGATCTGGCCCACGGGACTGCCCTGAAAACAGTGAAGGACCAGCCTGTGGTGCCTCTGCCAGTGAAAACAGAGCTTGGGAGGGCCACATGCTGCTTGCCCGGGCTCCGTTTTCAGGAGGCCACTGCAGTTGAAAACATCCTCAATGAGTAGCATTGAGCTGGTCATGCCCACTCAGGCCACCCCCCTGGGCCCCCGAAGTCAAACACAACCCTGATGCGGCCCTCAATTAAATCAAATTTGAGACCCCTGACTTACACTTATATATGCTTCACAGCACTCCCTAAGTGGGTTACAGAATCAGCATATTGTCCCCAACAATCTGGTCCTCATCTTACCAACCTCGGAAGGCTGAGTCAACCTTGAGCCGGTGAGAATCGAACTGCCAAACTGCAGTAAACTGGCAGTCAGCAGAAGGAGCCTGCAGTACTGCATTTTAACCACTGCGCCACCACGAAATGAGCAGCAATGTCAGCTTTATTTTTTATACTCCCTTGTATGAGTCACGACAACTTTCTACAAACCCATAATCGTGTATTTTAAATAAGGCAGGAACTCCCTCACTCACACTTTATTATTATCCCATGGATTGAAATACCTGATTCATAATTTCCCCTTCAAATGAATACATAATCCTAAAGGTTCATATACATGTTTCAAATCATTCTCCAATAAACAAATGAACAAGTATAATGCTTTGACTCATTCTTTTAATTGTGTTCTTTTACCTATGGTAGTTTTAGGACTTTTGTGGAAAACACATAATATTTTAGGACATATCTATGCAGAAATATTAAACATTCAGAAGAGTTCATAAACTTTTAAGCACCACTGTACTGTATGTTTTTATATGTATTCATGGGACCTGGAATCCTGACAATTAACTAAAATATTTTCCTTTTTAAACCAACACAGTTTTTAGTATTCACAATTCCTAAAATATTGACAGCATTCCACAAGATGATTCCAGTGCAAGGTTGTATTTGTTAAATGTTAATATTCTGTGCTTTAAAAAGTTTTATAATCATTCAGTATGGGAGAGGTCCACCTATTACATTCTTTTATAAAAACACTTTCTTTAAATTTCAGTGGAATTTTATCTAGTGGTGTCTTTTAAGTTATATCTTGTGCAATTGAATAAAAGTCTTGCAGAAAACTTTGTTTCTATTTATTGAGTAAATTTTGTGCATATAATCCATGAAAAGTAAGTACTGTAAAAAGTAGCACATAATTGTTATTTGAAGGGTGGAAGTAACTGGAAGCTTTCACTTAGGGGACCATTTCAGTGGAAACACCCTGTGTAGGTGTTTCCATGTGAAGAGCAGAATAGAGAACTGGCATGCTTCTTTCTACTTACTAAATGGGCATGAATTGATCTCTTTGGGTTCTTGCTTTCTGTTTCCAAAACAATAAAGTTATAAATAAACTAAAGTTATGGAAAAATTACATACATCCGTATTGCATCATCACACCTTAAAATTTTGCAGCATCAAACAAGTAATTAGGAATTCTGTTTCAAGCCTCAATGTCCTCATCCAGCCAAGTGAGATATGTATCCTTGTAAGCACAATTAATTCTATTTTACAATTCATACAGTAATGGAAATAGGCATGCCATGCATGGCTATAATTAAACTCTTCAGAGATAAGGTTGGGAATTACCTATTTTGTGAAGTGCAGATTTTCAGCTATCGCAATGTGACTAAAATGTGTCCAGTCAACAAATTCCAAGCTGCTATTTCACATGCCCAGATGTGCCGGCAATTCTTTATTAAAACTAGAAAGAGGCCTGAGTTTATTAGAAACCTGAATCTGTTTCTGACATTTGAGATCACAGTAGCCTTTTGGAAAATTCTTTAGATTATTTGGCTCATAAAATAATTTTATGCCATTATGGTCAATTGAAATAAAATCCTGTTTAAGACTCTGACACTGATAAAATATCTCTCTTGGATATAAAATAGCTCAGTCAGAAATAAAGCATCAGATTAGAGGTAATGCTTGCTTAACCACAGCTTGTTCAATGACAAGTGACATTGGTGACAATGGTGGTAAAAAAGGAGATTTATAATCAGGTTATGAATTTGCAGCTATCACAGCATCCCACAATCATCATCACAATGCTTGACAATCTCTGCATTTATGATGATTGTAGCATCTTTCACATGATCATCATTTATGTCCTTCACATGGCTGTGATTTGTGATTTCTTGCCAGCTTCCCTATTGACTTTGCTTCGCTCCCAAAAGCAAAGTCAATGTGGAAGCTGGCAGGAAATCACAAGTCATAGCTATGTGACATTGTGTTTAATGACTGCAGTTGGAACTGACAAAAGTGGGTCATAGTTGTGTGATGTTTCACTTTTTAACCACATTGCTTAGCAGTAGAGTTGCCAGTACCAATTGTGATTAGTAAGGAAGACTACCTGTATTGACCCAGATTTACAAAAGGATCTAAACCTTGTTCCACAAATACTACAGTTCAGGAATGCAAGAGAGAGCAATTCACAGGAACCAATTTTTTGTCTGACACAAAATAGTTTTGTTTTCTTTCAGGCTTTATAGAAAATGAATTCCACAGCCTTCAAGACAATGTCATTTAAACTTAAATTCTCTAGAAATAATCAAATTCGCAATACTTTATTTGCTGCTCCTTTCATATAAATCAAGATTTAATTATACTTCTTTTAACTCCAGCATATACATTTGAAGTTCTCCCACTTAGGAGACACTTCTGGAGACTTCCAGAAGAAGCTAAATTTCAGTCAATTGCCATTGCTGTTAGTTGTAAAATAGATGATTCACTCCTGTTTAAAGGTAGAATTTTATTTTTTTGTTATGGTTTTGGAGTTTAATTAAAGTTTAGTGGCAGCAAATAATTTTATATTTTCCGTACAGCTATCAATTTAGTAGTTTTAAACCCTTTACTGTACCTGTATTTAGTAATAGTTATTTGTTTTTTCATATTTTTACAGTGTTTTATGTTTTACTTAATTATCGTAAAAATGTACTCATAAGAAAATATTTTGATTGAAATCCAAACTTTTTGTTGCAAAAGCTTGACACTTATTTTCATCTTTCTAAATATTTGTATTTATTTATTAAGTTTGTTTGCCACCCATCTCACCATGAGGTGATTTTGGGTGGTTTATAATGTTTATTGTCTTAATTTCAGAGATGTAATTAAGAAGCCAATAATCTTTTTTCAAAGTACCTGTATGTCGCTTAAAATAGATTGCTAAGAAAGACTCTGTTTTTTCCCTTCATCTTGGCATATAGTGAAGTCAAGATATGAAAGACTGCAAATGCTTGGTAGACTTTTTAGAAACACAAATACCCTTTTATCTCACACATTTCATCAAAATGTCAAGAAATGTTTGCTATTTACATATGTCATGCTTTAAATTGTTCTGCTTCTAATCGGCCAATCTTTGTAACAGGGCTTTTACCTCACCCTCTTATGTTTGTTCTTATTCCAATACCGGTACACAAAATATGAACCTGTTTAAATTATTTGGCATGGGATTATTGAGCTGGATATGAAAATCTTTCTTCTGTCCTCTAAGAGCATGAAAAACTGTCGAATCTACAAAATACTTGTAATGTAGCCAAGACGCAGAATACTTTGTGGTTGGCTGTGGCTGAAAATAATATTTATGGAGGAAGGGCCATTAGAATTTAAGTGTTTTACTTGAAATAAATGCATGTGTTAATGCATAATTTCAGAAGGATTTGTTACATAACCAGTAGGAGGCTCTCTGATCATACAGCATTATTATTCCAAATCTGTTCTGTGTTCTCAAAGCCAGAGGGAAGTTTTTTTCTTAATATATTAAAATAAAATGTCATGCTGGATAAATACCAAGAAACATGCATGAATACAAAAATTGTATATTTAAATAATTACTAGGATGACTTTACATAGTCTCTGTCAGCTGACCAATTAATGAATCCAAAAAGAGAATTCCTAGGAAATTGTTCTTCCCAAAAAGTAAAATTTTATTGAATACACTACATTGGCACAGAAGAAGCAAAACTAGCTCTGAGTTTCCCGCATGAAAGACCACATAGTTAAAGTTTCTATTCCCCTTTGGCCAATCCCCTCAGTTCATTGCGTTATCCAATTAAATCTGCTTCTTTTGTTATGAGAACAGCCCATATCGTTCAAACAGCTGCATGGCATGACCTTGTAGGTGGCAGCAGGGTCTCACAATCTGCAGACGGAGTCTTGGCATTCCATTCCCACCCCAGACATTCCACCCTCCTCCTGATTGTTGTCAAGCTGAGAGCAAAGACGTAACTAGGTGAAAGAGCAAATTACTCTTGACAGTCTCATGATCAAAGTTATGAATATATTGTCGAGACTGTTGAATTGTTATGGTCTTTTGGAATCATTAATTCAAAGTAATAATGTTGCAGCTAACTTCATATGAAATATTTAAAATTATGGGCTGGGATACACCTGGAATTTAGAATCAGAATAGTCCAGCCTCTTGCTGAAGCAGGAGATCCTATAATATTTTAGACAAGTGAATGCCAATCTCTTCTTAATAACATCAAGTGATGAATCATCCCCAACGTCTAAAGACAAGCTGTTCCATTGCTTAATTGTCCTCACTGTTAGGAAGTTTCACCTTAATTTCAGGTTGCTTCTCTCCTTGATTGGTTTCCATTCATTGTTTCTTGTCCTGCCCTCTGATGCTTTGAAAAATAAATTGACCCCCACCTCTCAAATACTAGAATACTGCTATCATGTCCCCCTGTAGTCCTTCTTTCATCTGGACTAGTGATAGCTGATTCCTGCAATTGTTCTTCATATGTTTTTGTCTCCAGGTCAATTGCTCTTCTTTGCACTTTTTCCAAAGTCACAACATCTTTTTTGTAATGTGACCAAAACTGGATGCAGTATTCCAGGTGTACAGCCTCTTACTAAGGCTTTATAAAGCGGTACTAATACTTCACGTAATTTTGATATCTATACCTCTGTTTATACAACCAAGGATTGTATTAGCTTTTTTGGGTGTTGCTGCATACTGCTGACTCATGTTTAAGTGATCATCCACTAGGACTTCAAGGTCCTTCTCATAGTTACTGTTTTTGAGCCAGGTTTTGCCTAATCTAGAGATGTCAAACTGGCGGCCCATGGGCTGGATGCATCATGTGCAAGCCATGCCGACCCCGGCTCCGCAAAGGCAAAAAACATCACAATAGGTCATGTGATGCCATGTGACGTGATCGAGTTGGACACCTGTGGCCTAATCTGTACTTGTACCTTTGGTTTTTGCTGCTCAGGTATAAAGCTTTGCATTTCTCCACATTAAATTTTATTTTGTTGGATAGGGCCCAATGTTCAAGTCTGTCGAGATCCATCTGGATCTATAATAATAATAACACTGAAGTGTGTAGGAGATAAAGATACTATAACTAAAAGTTGGTTTAGCTATCACAATGCTATAATATTAAAACAATAAAATATCTTTATAAAAAATCTTAATGTTATGATCAAAGACTAAAAGTCTGATGGCCATAAAAAGGATATAAAATCAAAGATTTTCTAGAAAGACAAATTCTCAGTAACCTTTTCCATGACCAATACCTTTAATTATCTGTTTGCAAATCTGAATTGCTTCCAGACAGAATCTTACTATGTTACATATAATAAACAGTTTATTTGAGAGGAGATCTTTGCGATCATATGATAAGCAATTGTGTCTTCTTCGCTGATGACGTAAAAGTATTCAACACCACCGACAATACTGCTGCCCTACAAAGTGACCTTGACTATGTGTCAGAATGGTTGAACAAATGGCAACTTCAAATCTCAGCCAATGTCATACACACTGGCAACAAAAATCAGAACACCAAATACAAGCTGGGTAGATATGACCTTGTAGACGACCCTCACTCTGTCAAGGACCTAGAAGTACTCATCTCAAACAATCTAAGAACCAGAACTTCCTGTAACAGCATTGCCAAAAAGGCATTAAGAGTTGTTAATCTAATTTTGCGAAGCTTCTTCTCTAGTAACATTGTACTGCAAACTAGGGCATACAAAACCTTTGCCAGACCAATTCTTGAATACAGCTTGTCTGCTTGGAATCAGCACTGTATATTGTACATTAATACAATTGACGAGTCCAGAGGTATTTGACAAGAAGGGCACTCCACTCTTCTGCTCATAATAGAATACCTTATGTCACCAGGCTGGAAATTTTGGACTTGGACAACCTAGAACTATGCCACCTTTGGTCTGACCTAAGCATAGTACACAAAATTGTCTGCTACAATGTCCTACCTGTCAATGACTACTTCAGCTTCAACTGCAATAATACACAGGCA
>JANHFT010001408.1:0-16166 GCA_032467955.1 Pseudoxenodon macrops
TAGTGATGGCCTCCAAAATTGTCTTTTATTTAGGTGTAAAGTTTTCACAAAGCCAAAGTGTCCAGCTAATTTGGAGTCGTGGCACCTTGCCATTAAGTGCAGTCTTTGGCTAGCTGGAACACACAACTTCCCTCCCACCCATGCTGCCATCTTTCATCAGACAGCTGGATTTGTCACTCAAAAACCATTCATCAGTGGCCAATGCTTGTTTAAAAGTTTGGGTGGTGTCATTATCCAACAATATTTCTTGTTTTGCCTGGGATCTGGTGATTACTTTAGCAGCCAATTGATTGTTTTGTACTATGGGCTTGACTGTCTGGCTTCGCATTATTGTATTGCAGTTTTCTGGATAGTGCATCTGCCAAAAACTTTTTTCCCCCCAGGTAGATATTTGAGAGTAAAATCAAATCGTTTGAAGTACTGAGCCCATCGTACTTGTTTTGGGAGAGTTTCCTTGGGGTCTTGAGGGCTTCTACATTGTTGTGATCAGTCCATACTTCAATAGGGATCTTACTCCCCTCTAGGAAATGCCTCCAGGTAAAAAGTGCCCACCGAACTGCATAAGCCTCTTTCTCCCAAATGGCCACTACCTTTGCTCAGTCTCGTTCAGCTTTTTGGATGTGTAAGCGCATGGTTGTAGTTGCTTTTGCTCATTTTTCTGAAGCAGGACGACCCCTATTGCCACATCGCTGGCACCTGCTTGTATGATGAATGGTTTCTCAGTGTCTGGGTGGTTTAGAATTGGTTCTGCTGAGAACAGCAGAAATGCAGCTTGGCATTCCATTGTCCAGTTCAAAGGCTGCTTCGGTTTTTTGGTTGCCCTCCCCCCTTCATTTTTAAAGAGGTTGGTAATGGGAAGGGCAATCTGAGCAAAAGTAGGGATAAATTGGTGGTAAAAGTTGGTGAATCCCAGGAAACTTTGTAACTATTTACGTATGTGGGGTGGTTCCCTATCAAGTACAGCCTGCACTTTTTGAGGGTCCATTTCTATGCCCTGGTGTGAAATGCCAAATAGTCCATTTTTTCTTGAATTCACATTTAGAGAGTTTAGCATAAAGTTTGGCAGAGCGGAGTTTGTTTAAAACAGCCAGGGCTAGTTTTAGATGTTCTACTTTCGTATATATTAAAATGTCATTCAAGTAAACCAGGACTCCCTTATAGAAATAATCATGTAACATTTCCTTTATTAATTGGATAAACACTGGGGGGGGGGGCTTGTAACCCAAAGGGGAGCACTTTGAAATGGTAGCACCCAAGGGGGCATTAAACACCATTTTCCAGTTGGCCCCTCCTTAATTCTGATTCGGTAGTAAACCTCCCTTAAGTCCAGCTTTGAATTTTTCCCCCTTTAGCAAGGTGTGCTAGCATATGTTTCACATAGTACATGTTCTCCACACTGATTGTAGTTAAATTTCTAAAATCCACACAGAGATGTTTTGAGCAATCTTTTTTTCTCTCTAAATAACACTAGGTTGCTTTATGGTCTGGCGGGCTTGATGAAACTCCTTGCATATGAAATTTTATGATGCCTTGCTTCCAATTAATTTTGGGGTTCCATTTTTTCAGCCATTCAAGGCCCCAGACTAGCAGCCATTACATGCCAGGTGTCACTATAAATATTTCTTCATGGCTTCTGATGCCTATTTGTAGACGCTCGGTGGCAAAAGAAGCTGGCTCCCTCCTGCTATTGACCAATCTAGTTGGCAAAAAGTGAGGTTTTCCCCCCAATTTTTTAATGTTAATCCTCAACTTTCCTACCATGGATGGGTTGATCAAACAGTAGGTGCACCCTGTCCAATAAAGCGGAGATTTTTATCTCTCTGTCCTGGTTGTGAATAAACATTCTTAAGGGGAGGGTAAGTGGTTTAATTGGTTTGCTTACCAGTGTGTCGCTCCTGAATAAGTGTGATTTATAAAGACACACACATACAACTTACAAAATCTGTTGTCCAAGTACATATTTATACCTTAACATCTACATAGTTTATAAAGATAACATCATATTTATTTAATTATTGGTTTCATTTCACCATCAAATTTAATACTTAATTTAATAATTAAAAGTTTTCTTATAAGGCCATATTAAGCAGTTCATATGTATGAACATCTCATAGGTTTGGTACAGAGGTGGGTTCCTACCGGTTCTATCCAGTTCTATAGAGTAGGTAGTAACTCCATGATGACATCACGGAGCCAGTTCTGTCGGTGGCTCCGTGGATGTCGCCATCTTGGATTTTGCTTCTGCGCATGCACAGAAGCTAATTTTTCTTCTGCGCATCTGTAGAAGATAGTTTTTGATTGCCAAGTGTGCGCTTGCTCGCTCATGCGCTTTGCACGCGTGCTCAAGGCATGACCCTGGGCAAACCAGCAGTAAGAAGATTCAGAACCCACCTCTGGTTTGGTAGTGAATGTACTTTACATGCTATGACGTGGGTACCTTTTACCATCACAAGTTATTCTTAAAATTTTTAAGGCAAATTACAGAGAGAGCTTAGGACTTGCTTGGTATTTTCCCATGCTTTTTCCAATGACTCCATCCATTCCGCTAGTGACATGGAGCAGGGTGGCTCCCTGGGGAACTCAAGTATGGGACAAACTCCATGCCACTGGTGATTTGGAAAAGGGTTAGGCCAGTGCTACTGTGCACCACATTGTTGTATGCCACCTCAGCAAATGGCAGCAACTCTGCCCAGTCCATTTGCTGATAGTTAACATAGCACTTCAAGTACTATGTATTCAGTGTAATGCTACAAACATAATTCTGCCGTGCAATATTTTATTATATAAAATAAAGGAGGAGGCAACGAAGGCAGCAACATCCAAATATCTCTAAAGGATAAGATAGATCCTCAAAAGCCAGCTCAATGGCAAGAACAAATTCCACACCATCAACCTGTAACCTTGCCAGTCATCAGATACCTTTCTGGTATAGTGAGCTGGCCAAAGGAGGACATGGAGGCTGCTGATGTGAAGACCCACAATGTACTCAGATTTCCATTGCAAGTCTAACACCCAGAGTGAACTCCAACTAGAAAGAGGGATCTGGTGAGTGTCAAAGCCCTTGTCTATGGAGATTCTCAGTCATCCAGGACATGGTTGTTCCAGAGCAATGTGGTATATGTAGTACAATGCAGTGAGATCTGTACATTGGGGAAACAAAACAACCATTTCATAAATGCATGAAACAACATAGGAGAACAAACCCATCAGGACTAGATTCAGCAGTCTATCTGCATTTAAAAGACAGAGGTCAATCTTTTGAAGTCAGCAAAGTCCACATTTTGAACAGAGAGGACCGCTGGTTTGAAAGAGGAATCAAAGAGGCCATCTATGTCAAAACTGACCTCTCTCAACAGAAGGGGAGGGATACGACATTGTCTATCTCCAGTCTACAACACAGTCCTTTCAACAGCTCCAAGAAGGCTCCACAGCCATTTGCACCACTAAGGTGACCCTGATGACACAGATAAACATCCAGGTGGCCTTAATGACTCTCTAAAAGAATGCAAATGACCAGCTGTCTGCAAAGAGTACAAATCCTTCCATTGCCTGCCATCCATCAGAATTGAAGCTTCTTGGATGAGAAGTGAAACATCTTCAAAGGAAAACCAGAAAGTCCAGTTGTCTCTTGAAAAAGAACCTTTGCGCAAAGCCACTGTTCTGGTTAAGATCAAGAGCATGCTGGAATATCTAGGCAAGATGGTACCCAAAGATGAGCTGATGAGAGAATACCCGAGGCAGTGGCCAACATGGGACCTTCCATGGATTGCTACTTTCACTTTCTCTTAAGACCCAATAGCAGGGGCATCAGCTAGCACTCAGCTAGATCCCTGTTAAGCAAGAAGCTATACTGTGTCATGAGAATATAACTATTATGAATGTTTTTTCTAGCATTGATTCACCTGTTTAATATTTAAAAGACACAGAATTCAGAAAAAATTAAGTATTTTTACTTGTAATATTATAAATCTGAAACAGGACGATTATTTATAGTACTGCGTAACAGTAATCAAATAGGATAATACATGTGCTTTTATAACTGGACAGCTAGATATTATTAATAGATTTAATAACTGCTGAAATCAATCCTGTTTTTTTTCTCTCTTTCCCATCCAGAAACAATTAACTTTAACAACTCTCTAGGAATTTAACCATAGCCCCATGGATAGCACTCATTGTTGTGAAAATCTCTGCCAATTGTATACCAGAGATGACCATTATGCTATTGAAGCTTATTTTCTTTTAAACACATTGCTATTTGGGATTAATAAAGGAACACAAACAAAATTTTCTTTCCATGATTCTCCCCCCAATATATCTTTCATTTCTACTTCAAACTTTGCATGAAATTTCAATATACGTTGTATATATATATATTAGACACAATTGTATATTTCTTTAATAATGTGCCTGTGACAAAGAGATCTGCAATATGTGAAATACCGTAAGAGAAATTAGAATAACAAGAAAACCGGCCTGAATTCATTGGAATGGGTAACAATAGAAGAAAATTTCTGTAGCTCAGGGTGGAGCTGTGGAGTCCTTGGTATCCTCTGAGCTTGGTTGTTTGTTTGAAGGTGTTTCATTACCGAAGTAAGTGACATCATCAGTGCTAGTTCCATTCATTGAAATGGGCTTTAAGATAGCCATTGTTAAATAACCTCATTGAAACAGCAGGTTGACATTAGGGTTTCCCAGGTCCAGATGCAAGCCAGTGTTTTTATTACCAGCTTTCCCTTGAACATTGTTAATAAATATTCTGAAATAAAATATTACTCCTATGTTATATTGTAAGTGACCTTTCATAAATTTATTCAGAAAGGGCGAGTCACTTCTTAATCATAGGTGGAATTAATTGATTTGTTTGGTTGTGCAATTTACTTAACTATGTTGAGAGCTTCGGACTAGGTCAGGGCTATCAAACTCAGGACCCATGGGCCGGATGCGTCATGTGCTGGCCACGCCCACTCCCGATTTAGCGAAGGGGAAAAAAGTCCCAATATGTCACATGACATGATGACTGAAGTGATGACATGAGTTTGACATCCCTGGACTAGGTGGCGTTAGAGGTTTGATGTGAGGGAGAGGACATGTTACATTTTTGTCTTTAATATGTATCCATCTTTTGACCTCAAACTCTCTTCTTAACAAACTTAATGAACTTCATAAGTCTAAAATTACTTTTTTATTTTATTAATGGCCATAAGGAAAATTTCTGAAAGCATTAATAGACTTCTTTTCACAAAAGTAGCAAGATTGCATTTTGAATATATTTTTATATTGCAAACTATATTTTTTAAATTGGAAAGTTATTTTAGACCTTTTCTTTTTTAACTTAAGATCAATTATGATATTTCCTACTTCCAAAGAGGAATGAGGAATAATAAGAATTTGATATTTCAATTAATACTTCTTTTGTTATTTAATTGGTTCCTCTAGGGCCTGAAAAGAGTGAATCACTGTTAAGCATTTTTCAGCCTGACTACTAGGGGTCAGTGTTCAACTTTATATAGTATTTATTATTTATTGTAAAATCACTTATGTAGTTGAAACACACATTTTCTTAAAAGTGAAGTTTTTGCATATATTATTTTGAAGAATTTCATCCTGTATATTTTCCATTAGAAAAATTAAATGATTTGGGCTTTGATTTAGGTTAATTAAAAATCCCCAGACAGAAAAACATGTAACAGTGTTTTTAATAACTTTACTACTATACTTATTGCCAATATTCATGCAATTCTTTTTAGGTTTTTTAAGTTTGAGAAAAATTGATCAGGGACTGAGAATATAATTAATAGTGGTAAGAAGCAATTATTTATCTCTCATCAGCAGTGTTTTTTCCTAGAATTATATAGATGCTGACATGTTAGAGGATTATTTTTCAAAATTAATAATAGAAACTGTAACTATAAGGTGTTACATTTTATTGACTTCTGATTAAGCTGAGATGATCCTTGCTTACATAACTATATATTAATCTCTCCTCCATGGAAAATATCCAGAATAGACCTTGGGGAAAAAAGAGGAATGCTATATTAGAAAGTAATTGTACTATATTAAAAGCAAACAACTGTAAAATTGCCACAAACATGAGATTACGAGAATATGCTTAATAGTAGCATTAGAGAAAATAGAATCAACTTGTTAGTTTGTCATAAAGAATAATAATAAGAAACAAAATGCAGGAAATCACAATGACAAACATAATTGGAGATTATTGGAGAACATGATTGGGGAGTCATCACCTCACTTCATCTTAAAATGTTAGGAATGGAAGCCATCTAATGCAGAGAGATTCAGTATTAACAGTGGGAAATACTGTTTCATATAATACATGGTTAAAACCTTGAAAAAGAGAAGGTTTATTTGTTGGGTTCCATAATTGTTAAAATCAATCAAATTACATTTTGAAAGAAGGGTCACCCAAATAGATTTACATGATATCTTTTCTTTGCGAGATTTAACTAGAAGCTTAAAGGAATGAAGTTGGCAATCTGTTACACTCTAATATTGCTGACCTATAATTTCCAACTTCCTTTATCATTGGCCATGCCAGCTGGGTAAGAGTTTGTGATTCAGCAATATCTGGCAGATCATATTTTTTTAAAACTATGCAGATGAAAACTAATCAGAACAGTAAATCTTTCTACTTACAGTACTACCTGTCAGCATACCTTCATGATTTAAATGCAATTATTCCTTTGCCTTATGGACTAATAGTTTAAAGTGTGATAGGAAACTGAAATATTATATTCAAGATTTCTCTTTAATTTCTGTCCTCCTACCTTATATTGCATTTTTAAAGCATTCTCTTTTTTATGGATAAATAATATAAAGGGATTTGTACCATGAGTGTAATGTGTAGGTATCCAGAGTATGCAGATTATTCTATCACATTTCAGTGTTATTTATTTCATTAATAAAAGTAATAAAAAACAGTTGGCTAAATGCTGGAGTTTTTCATCAAACCTAAATGTTCTGGCCTCAAATATCTGTAAGAAAGCATATTTCTGTTCTAGGCTGCAAGTAGAGCTGTACAGCCTCTAGGCTGAGACTGTAATAACCAGAAGAGGCTTTTCTTCAAAGAGTCCAGGTGCATTATGTGTTAGTGAAAGAAAATTATTCTTGGTTCTGGAAATCTGAGAATAATATCTGTCTTTCAAGGAAAGATCATTACCTTTGATGGGAGGTCCTTCTATGTACAGTTTTATTTTCCCCACATATTATTTTATATGTCCCATGTAATTGTATTTCATACGTTCCTTGTCTTTATTATGGCACTGCTTTCCTATGTTCTTACTGAACAAGAATGAAGCTTGGTTTTCAAACATTTTAATAAACAACGATACATTTTTATAATTGCTTAATGCAATAGTTTAAACCATAGTAAATCATGATGCTGGAGATGACATGAGAGTAACACTTTATTTAAACATATGTTTGTACATTGCCCTACGGTATAATTGTTCAATCTCGGTACAATGTTATTACATGTATTAATTTTGAGAGAAGATTTAGTATTTTCAGATGTTCATATTCCTTTGAAGTATAAGAAGTATGGAAATTGACATATGCACAAAGTATGTGGAGTCTCTGTGTCCTATTTACTTATTGCAAAAATAACTCATTGCTCTAAGGAATCATTTTATTAGAATTTACAATGACTCACTTATCAATGTCAATTAGCAATGGAAAATTATAATAAAATTGAACCATTAAAATGCTTATGTAGAATTTTTATATCTGTACATATATGCCGTGCATACGATTGGTTTCTTTTATAGCAGCCATTTGTTTTTTGTTTCTTATTCTTTGTAATGTTGTAGATTAATTTTTATTCTGTTCAATAATAAAAGAACAAATATACTGTATAGTGTTTCAAAATAAGCTGCAGTAGATTTATACCAGAGGTGGGTTCCTATCGGTTCGGACTGGTTCTATAGAGTAGGTAGTAAGCTGCTGGTGACGTCATGGAACCGGTTCTGGTCCATGGACACCGCCATCTTTTTTTTTTGTAATTTCTTTTGGGGGGATTCGGCGTGGCCATGCAGCGCGGGAGAAAACGAACCAGCGGTGAGGTAAGTTAGAACCCACCCCTGATTTATACTCTTCTTCCTTATTCATAAATGACCAGGAAACAGTTTTCAACTTGTACAGATTGCGAGTTATTATAAACTTGGGCAAGTTTACAAAACTAATATATAAATAAATGCAAATAAAAATGCAAACCCAATATAAGACTGTTTATGAATGAATAATAACAAATATGTTATCAAATGTGTGTGTGTGTGCGCGCGCTCATGTGTGTGTGCATGTATGTGTGTGTGCATGGTTCATAGTTTATTTGCAACTTTCTTAGAACATGGTTAGTCACAGTCAGTAAGATATTCAGCCTGGATTTGACATTTTTATCTACCTTTTAAGACCTTCCCAAGCATCCGGAATAGGCAGGTGTTGATATTTAAAGGTGTTAAAGTAGAAAATTATTATATTTTGATTATTTTATTTATGGTTTATGGGATTTGGATTTAATGAAGGTCTGAAGGGGCTTGAATAGCTTCTAAGGGAGAGAAGGAGACAAAAAGATATAATAGAATTCTTTATTGGCCAAGTGTGATTGGACACACAAGGAATTTGTCTTTGGTGAATGTGCTCTCAGTGTACAAAAAAAGACAAGATACATTTGTCAAGAATCATAAGGTATGACACGTAATGATACTCATAGGGTACAAATAAGCAATCAGGAAACAATATCAATAAAAGTCGTAGGATATATTTAAAGGATTTATTTATTTATTTATCAGATTTCTACACCTTCATCTCCTTGTTATGTAAGCGACAAAAAATGATGAGAAGTCATTCATATATTTCTTAACTTTAGAAGTTTTGTTTCCTCTCTCTCATTTTCATTTCATTTTTTTATTTTTTTATTTTAGAATTAATTGTCTTTTATTCTATGATAAAATCCTTAATAAATATAAATAAAAGATAAAATGTGCAGTTTTGTACTAGAGTTGATGATTAACTAGCCGTAAATATTTTGAAATATGTTTGTGTTTTTTGAGTTACAATATCACCATTAACATTATTAAACACATATTCTATATTATAAACTCAGTTTGTTTTGTAGCGCCCTCATGTGGCTGGAATGTAAATATATATTCTAATTTATTAATAGGCATAGCAATATTTAGTGTTCCTTTGCAAGTTAAAATATCTCAAGAATGAAAGCAAAATAAAAATAGGATATGAACTTTATATTCTGAATATATATTTAAATACTGAATATACATTTATATACTGAATACATATACGCACACAAACACACACACAATATATATCAATAAAGTGAAATGTGTATTTTGCAAAATCCATGTTGGAAAAGTACTCTCATAATGATTTACGAATATTAGAAAGGAAATGTTTTGTATTATTATTATCAGATTAATTATGATTTTAGAAAAGCTAAGTAGGCTAGGAGTATTCACATATAAATTCTCTGAAAAATGTGGCTTTATAGAGATTTTTGGAAATATCATTAAGTCTTTTGTGATACTCTTCAGATACTGGTACATTATTACAGAATAAGTTTGTTCTGTATGCTTCTTAGGTCCCTTTCCTCCAGCTTAAATTGAGAAGAGTTTTTTCCAAATAGTTTTATTTCGATGTAGATTTTATTGGGGTATCTGCGTATGTGCTAATTCTGAGTTTAAAGAAAATCTAAAAACCCACATCACAGAGTATCTATAATAATAAACATATTTAATCATATTCATATATGTTTATGCTATATTGAAATAAACAAGCTTCTATGCTTCTTTGTACTATATTTGCTGAATATAGTTGCAAATTTAAAATAAAATTGCATTAACTTCATTGATTCAACTTTATATTAGCTGGTTGCAAATCCTTTAATGGGGAATAAGTCTAAAAAACATCTTTATAGTAGACAGGACAATTTTGGATGATTATAGAAAAATATCCTAGTATTTTTTACTAGTTCCTAGTAAAAGATGTTACATTGATTTGGGTTTTTATAGATGTTTTCTTCACCATATACTGTATATCTTGTGCCATGTGCTTGTATCTGTGTGATGGTATAAATGGCCATGTATTAAAGATGTAGTAAGCATATCATAAAGAAATAAGTAAAAGTAAAGTAAGTAAAGGCAGATCATGAAGAAAGGCTTGTTTAGTGGATTCCAGCTTATTTAACTTATATAAATTATTTACAGAGCTGTGGTGGCACAGTGGTTAGAATGTAGTACTGCATGCTACTTCTGCTGACTGCTGGCTGCCTGCAATTTGGCAGTTCAAATCTCAACAGGCTCAAGGTTGACTCAGCCTTCCATCCTTCTGAGGTGGGTAAAACGAGGAGCCAAATTGTTGGGGGCAATATGCTGACTCTGTAAACCGCTTACAGATGGCTATAAGGCACTGTAAAGTGGCATATAAGTCTAAATTCTATGGCTATCTCCAAACAAAATATAGTTCTCAAATATCGATTCACAGTACAAGAGACAGTCTCCCCTGTGAACTGGTAAACTGGGATAAACATCAGCTGGATTACCAGAAATTTTCCAACTCAAGGAAAAGAAACTGGTAATTTTCATGACTGAAATGGAGGTAGATCCTGGACTGAACTTATTGTCAATTGTGTAGCCAAGGGAAAAGAAATAACTTGCTATACTGTAGTGCTATTTTTTAAACAGATCTATACTACAGCTAGGGAGCCCTTTGAAATACTCAGGTGTAGCTGTCTGTTCCAAAACACAGTATCATCAAAATGATGAAACTGCATCATATCACAGTGCAAGGTTCACCTTTTTGTACTTGTGTCCCAATGTTGTTTGCACATAGGTAGAAAAAAAAAGTTTGTTTCACAAGGTCCTGATGCACATTTCATTATTTGTCTCCTGCTTAGACACCTATCCTTGTAGCATCTTCACTGAGGGCTTTTCAATCCTTAACCAAATTAGGATCTCATTGGCTTTTTCTACCCTAAGGGTCATCACATTAATTTATTGGCGAGAGAATATGTAAAGAAATGAATAAATGAAATACTCCGATGCTGGATCTAATGACATGTTGGTAGCTAATAATTCTACTATGTGGGAAACCTATTGCATTTAATAAAAGATCCATGAACTCATGCCAGAAACCGGTTTACTTTTATGAATTGGAAAATTGTGTGATTGTGTGTGTGTGTGTGTGTGTACATGTATAGTCATAATCTACACACACTAATTCCCAAATTAGCAATAGTTTTATACAAATTGGCCACTAAGTTCTATCAAAAATTAATTATATTAATAACATTAATAATGAATGCTACTCATCAGAAACAAGGTCATGTGTGATTCAATGAATCTTAGGATGAAATAAAAGCTAAACACTTCTTTTTTTCTGGTAAGACTTCAGTTTTTTAAAAAGTGGTTATAGTCCAATAAAGTTTCATTTTTAAAAATCTCAAAATCAGACCGGGTAAACTCTTGAGCAATCTGTCTTATCAGTAACATGGCTGGGAGAACTACAAAAGAGATGAAAGCAAACAACAACATCAATAAAAATCAAAAGCAGGCTTTGAATATGTCAGATTGTTCTGCTATCTAAAGAAAATGGCACTTCCATGATTCATCTTTTGTAGAGCAAATCTTTGGGGATCTACACAAAAGCTGCTTGTGAAGTTTTAGAGGCCTTCTAGAATTCATGGAATAGGACATAAAATAGAAAGTACTAGCATGAAGCATTTGGCAGGTTCTCAAGTCCCTGTGATAGATTTATCACACAAAAAGTGTTCTTTTTGAACACCCCAAATGTTTGAATGTAATATAATGGAATTTTTGGTTGTCATGTACTACCTCTTGTAGGTATATAAATATATTAAACAGATTTATATGGCTGCCCAACTCACACATGGTGATTCTGGATAGTGTACAACATTAAAAAATCATCAACAACAATAATTTAAAAATCCAGAAACTCTACTTCTTGGGGTGGCAAAAACCTGCAAACATGATCATATAAGATCAAGTCATTCTGAGGTCTGCAGACCTGCTGATGCAACTGTGTCTTTAGGGCCTTCCAGAAAAGTAGCAACAAGGATGTCTAGTTGAATAAAACCACCATCTTTAGGATAGCAAGGAGGATGACAATCTTATTTCCAGAGAAATGATGCTCCAAAGGGAACAAGCCACTGCAGAGATGGACCTTCTTCTAGATCCCATTAGCTATGCTTCCTTAATAGTGGGAACTCTGCCTTTTCACTCGGCCCTCTCTGATGGGTGGGTGGGTGGGTGGATGTAACTGAGGAGAGGTGGGTCTTCAGATGAGAGAATTGTGCCTTCCAACTGCTAGCATCAATAGTGAGACATGAGGAGCAGTGAATTTAAATGGCGTTTGGCTTACATGAAACGTTTCTCCTTGGCAAAGTAATTTTGAATTCAAACCTTTATGTCTAACACTTGTACATGTCCTATGCATGTGTTCATCACAGATCCTGCAAGCTGCACCCAGAGTAAAAACCAGCAGTAGTATTGGATTTAAAGTAATAATAAAAGCAGATGTTTTAAGTGTTGTTCATATTATAAAATGCATACTTTGTAGACTGGAAAAAGTATTAAAATCAGCTTGGTAATCCATTGTTCTGAATTTCTGTAATGTGTCCTCAATGGTTCTAAGCATCTACAATTTATTTAGGATTGTTCATCAAGCACAGTTTTTCCTGGTTAGAGGCTGTCCCACCATGCTGATGCATGTCGGATAACCTCTGATTGAAGTAATTATGTTGAATAAATAAATCTCAGGTGGCAATTAGCCAAAATGAATCTCTTGGTGACCTTCCAAACTCCATTTATGTGTGCTGAAGGACTGACTTTGTTTTTGCAAGTATCAGAGCATACTATTCACGAAGACAGTATTTTAATGAAAGTGCAACCTTTTCCATTGTTGTTCAGCAATATATTCTATAATGCTCTTCTTATTAGAAATGTTTTCTCCATATATTACAACTGTTAGAATTAATATACTAGTCAAAATGTTCAATGCTATGAGGCGGGTATACTAAACCAAATTATTTTTTCCCTATAATCAGGGGTGGGTTCTAACTTACCTCGCCGCCGGTTTGCTGCCTCCCACGCCACATGGCCACACCTCATGGGTGCACAGGCGCCTTGTGGGCACGCGCATGCGCAGTAGAAAAATCCCCTGAAAAATCCCCCCAAAAAAGGCTAACAACAAGATGGCGACACATGCGTAGGGCCAGAAACATGGCTTCTATGCATGCACAGAAGAAAAAAAAACCTGAAATTAAAAAAAAAAAAGATGGCGGCGCCCATGGAGCAGAATCGGCTCTGTGAAGTCAACAGCGGCCTACTACCTACTCGGTAGAACCAGTCCAAAGCAGTAGGAACCCACCTCTGCCTGTAATCAGTTACTACACACACACACACACACACCAGAGGTGGCTTCCTACCCATTCTATCCAGTTCTATAGAACTGGTAGTAACTCCACCGTGACATCATGGAGCCAGTTCCATCGGTGTTTCCATAATGCTGCCATCTTGGATTTTGCTTCTGCACATGTGCAGAAGCTAGTTTTTTACTGCTGCGTGCATGCTTCATACGTGCGATCCTGAGCGAACCGGCAGCAGAAAGAAGCGGAACCCACCCCTCACACACACACACACAGAGTTTTTGTACTATCACAGTCTTAAGTTTCAAATAGGTATTGTCCATTTTGTTAAAGCACAGTGTATAAATATGAGGTATTGGAAAAGATGAGCTCATTTTCATATACATCTATAAAAAGCCTACATTTTTTTTACATGTGTAAAAATAAACCCCAAATACCTTCATTTCTACTTGGAAATCACTTCTGGACTTTGTGCTTGAGGTGGGGGGAAAAGGAAACTTTGATTTTGGGTTTTACCAATTAGATAATTTGTTGTTATAGAAATGGCTAGTTTCTATTATTATGGAAAAGTAAAAAGTTGAGGGTAGATCTTAATGCCTCATTTTACTGCATCAGTCGGAAGTCAATGCCTTTTTTTCTTTTCCCCCTGCTTTCCCTCACTATCAACTTACCTTTTTCCTTTCCTAATTTTCCTAATATTTACTTTTGTATTCTATTTGTATGTCATATTATAAAAAATTAATAAAACTATTAAAAAAAAAAAGCCTACATGTGCAACAGAGAAAGGGTAGCAATGCAGGGGAATAACAGTAACCATTTCCTGCTCTTTAACCCATGAATGGTTTATTCTTATGCTTTGTAATTCTATACATATGTAATAATTTGGCATTATTAGTATTACTATTAGGCAATAATCTATATATTTATATCTATTCTGATTTTAGGACTGGAGCAGGATTATTATTATCTATTTATTTAGCATATGGCATACAATGTCAGAGGAATCTATACATGCTGGATACAATGAATTCCTGGCAGCCTAGATTGCTAGTTTGTTTTGTTTGGTGCTTGCACATCTATCCTGCTAACTTTACACCAAGGTAATTGTTGTACTGCAAGTTAATTGGTGTAAAGCTAGCAGGATTATTAACATCACACTATTGTCTTCCTAATTGTGTTATCTAAGATTTTTCATGCTTTTCATTTATAGTTTCAATTTTGAAGGATCAAGCACTAGAAGTGACATAAAAAGTTATAAAACATGTAAAACCTGTTGCAAGTTTTCTGGTGATAAGAAAGGTAAATAGCAATCCAGAAAGCCCTCAGTGCACCACAAACCCAGAAGAATAGTATTGTCAATATTTCAAGCAATAGCAATAGCACTTAGACTTATATACCGCTTCATAGTGCTTTTACAGCCCTCTCTAAGTAGTTTACAGAGTCAGCATCTTGTCACCAACTATCTGGGTCCTCATTTTACCCATCTCGGAAGGATAGAAAGCTAAGTCAACCTTGAGCCTGCAGTACTGCACTCTAACCACTATGCCACCTCGGCTCAAGCAGCAGTAGAAGACAATTCAAGACTTAGCTCTAGCTCATAGCCCCTACCTGTGAAGCACACAGCAGCTGTAGCAAGGGTGGGTTCTAACTCGCCGCCGGTTCGCTGCCTCCCATGCTGCGTAAGCGCGCATGTGCAGTAGAAAAAAAACCCGAAAAATCCCCCCCAAAAAAAGGTTGAAAACAAGATGGTGACGCATCCGCAGTGCCAGAAACTCGGCTTCTGTGCATGTGCAGAAGGAAAAAATATCCAAACAAATTCCCCCACCCCCCTAAAAAAAGATGCCAGCACTCACAGAGCAGAACTGGTTCCGTGACATCACCAGCGGCCTACTATCTACTCGGTAGAACCAGTCCAAACTGGTAGGAACCCACCTCTGAGCTGTCGCCATAAATCCTTTGTACAGATTCCTTTGGTGCTCCTTTCTTGGACACATTATCATTCATGCTTTAGTTGTGTGTGGATTACTGCATGGTGCTTTACATGAGGCTGCAGACCATTCTGAAGCTACCACGGTCCAGAATGCACTGAGGTGGCGTGCAATGCAATTCAAGGTGCTGCTTGTCATCCCTAAAACTCGACATGGCGTAGCACTTGGATGTTTGTAGGAACATCTCTCTCAGATTGTGTTTGTGCATCCAATAAGATCAGACAGAATTAGTATACTCTGAATGCCACCCATTAAGCTCTGTCATCTTCTTAGACCCACAAGGAGCATTGACGTTGCTGCACCTCTATTTCTTCTCTTCAGCTTCAACCTTGTCTACCTTCAAGAAAGCATTGAAAGTTTAGCTTTTTCCCCAGGTTAGAATATTTGAGGTATCACAATGTGGTTGAATTTCATGGAATTGATGATTTTCCTTTTCCCTGAATAACTATTAGAATTCTGTTTTATATGGTATACCTGGTTAGAGAATAGGAATAAAGTTAGGGAATAAAGATTATAATCTACATTATTTATATATTATATAGTATATTATTATTATTATTATTTACTTTATTCATTAAACATAAAACTCTTGTCAACTAAACATTCAAAAATGTATCACAAATACATTGACTGGTGCTAATGGTTGTTACGGGCTGCTGCCAGCGTCCTAGGTATCAACCAAGAACCTTCTTAAAATATATGATGTTCCAAGTAGCGCAGTCTTTTGCAGTTCCGCTGGTGTTATTGCAGGAAGCTGCAAT
>JANHFT010001408.1:26919-41644 GCA_032467955.1 Pseudoxenodon macrops
TTTCTAGCAGGACTACCAGATTCTGTAACAGCTTTGTTCCCTATACCATCCATCTGGTAAACTCGCAAGATTCATTTTTCTCGCTATGTACATGTATATATACGAACTAGACTGTGCTGTTTCTCTGTGGGTATATGCATAATTTTGTATTTATGTATTTATTTTCACTGTACAAATGGTATCACTTAATGCAGTCTTTGATTTGAAAAATATGGAAACTGAATTGTCACTTTAAAATTAATTTATTTTAATTGACATTGTTTGATTTTATATATTTTGTATGCTTTTCTTGGTTTTGCTTGTGAGTTTTCCTTTATAAAGCAAAGTAATAAATATAAAAATGAAACAAATTGTTTATCCTTATGAATATTTCAGGTTTGCCTCCTTTTTAGGTTTGTCCTTTATTATTTCACATAAAATATGGTCACTATATGTATAAGTGAGCATCACATTCTTGGGTTGCTCTCTACAAAATAACCCAACAGCCAGTGTAACTGATAACAGATCAATATAGCACAGTCATTTTTACCAGTTGCAGTTTTCAAATAATGTTCAGGCATGTCCCATGCAGAGCAAGTTGAAATAATCTAAAAGAGAACAGATGTATATCCCGATTCCCATAGTTTATGCTAAAGATTTTAGTACTTTTGCATGCCTTATACAGGATATTATATTATCATGAACAAAATGACTAAGATAATACTACAATCTTACCAGATATTTTTGATCCATGCTTATTATGGTTAATTGGGCACTGAAATAACTAGTCTAGCCACAATTCTGATCTAGTTGTACAAGTGACCACTCTTTTCTTCAATTTGAGAAAAAATGGGTTAGTTTTATTTTTATAACTAACAGTATGTTTGCAGTCCTGGATTATCAGAGAGAAACTCCCTTCTCTGTTCACACAAACACACAACTGGATCAATTTTGGTGTAAGTGTGTTGTGCAAATACCATTACTCAGTCGGAGTGAGAGAAGACCCAAAACAGCTGGTGATAGAAACTAACTAAAAAAAAACCAAGACTGTTCAGTACACAAAGACAGAGATCGGGCAACCACAGAACACATCTTGAACAGGGAAGTGGTTAATTTTGGCAGCTCTCTCCTGGTGAAAGGGCTTGTGACACTTCTTGGAGAAAGTTGAGTGAAAACTTCATATTCCCAAATGGTAATTTAAAGGCCAGTTAGAGTGACTGGATTCTTTCAAAATGACTGGAAAGAAGTTCTGACTAGGTTTGTGTCTAATTCAGGGCTGTTAAACTACCGGCCCGCAGACTGGATGTGTCACACGCTGGCCACACCTACGCCACATCACCGGTTCTCTTCCCTAATGACAGCTGGGTATGTGTGGTCATGTGACTGGGTGGGCGTGGCCAACTCAACATCACTCACGTCGATGGGCACTTCACCTTAGCTGTTACAATGTAGTAAGGGTTAACCAGAGAGGCAGTTTCTGTAAGTAGGGCAATAAAGGTTAGGCTAGAAACAACACCATAATGTTTCCTTCCTGACTTCCTTACAGGATTATCCCTGTAAAGTGGGATAAAACAAAATAAGATTTCTTCCAAAAACCAGTTCTCTGAACTGCTTAGAAAGTTGCCAACCGGTTAGGAGTGAACTGGCTGAATCCCATCACTAGTTCTCTCCTTGATTGGTTTCCATCCATTACTTCTTGTTCTGCCTTCAAGGTCTTTGGAAAATAGATTGACCTGCCCTCTTCTATCCATTTTATTCTTTTTTTATTTGACTCTATGGTGTATCTTGGTATGGTCAATTGACTAATAAATGAATTAACTAACTATATTTGTCCATGCATAATCAATGTGTATAGGCAAGTCATTTGTAGAATACAAGTAGAATCAGTTCTTCAATTGACTGGGTAATTGGGGACATAAATATGCCTTTGCAATGTTAAAGGCCTAATCTCTTGGCATTAATAAAGCCACAGAGAATCCATTTCTGTTTTCCAGCTGTCAGTTTCCATATAGGAACATATGCAGTTCAAAAGACTGTAGTTCAAAAGACTTAAACTTTGTTTCAAAACCAATTTATTACATGGAATAGAATTCTTTATTGGCCAAGTGTGATTGGACACACACGGAATTTGTCTCTAATTCTTCCTACAACACAGTAACTTTAGACCATTGCAAAAGCATGCTTTAATGAAGGCTTGTTCTACTTGCATCATCAACACCACAATGATTTATTTAATTTTTTTCTGTACAAATGCAATAGGGCCCAATAAGTTCAATTAATAATTTGAGATCTAATGAGATGTTTAGGTTTTAAGATTTAAAGTATTTTCTCATTATTTAGGGATCTCTGGTTCTTTATTTCATCCAGTCTTTCAAGCTTGCATGTCAAATTGATTTATTCATAATAGATATAAAAGATAATTGTGGGCTTTTCAGTTTCATAGTATTTAATAACTTAGGTGTCTCTGAGGCTGAACATACCATTGTTCCAAGTTAGGGTTGTAATGTTGTATTGGCAGATACTAAGTGGGAGGCAGATAAGTAATAGCACAACAAATGATATTTAACTTTTAATGTAGAAAAATGATAAAACCTCATCGTTATAATCCACTAGCTGGTTTAATGGAAAGATCCAGCATCTGTTCATATCTTCCAAACTTGGCCAATCATAATAAAAAGAGAGGAGAGCAGTGGGAAAAAGTTGTAAAAATCTGATAGTGGCAGCAGTTTGAGGAAGCCTTTGAGGTGATTTGGTTACAAGCCAGCTGTTCCTTAGATCCTACGGTAGTTGCAGCTGCCTGGTTGAAAAATTAGGAGGTCAAATTCCAAGTATGGGTCTTCCAGATTCCAACTCGGAAATATTGTTTCCTTCCTTGGGATTAAGTTGATTGAAACCATTGCTTGCTTGGGTGGCTGAACAAGAGGGAGTTTGGCAAAGCTTTCCTGCAACTCTCCTCTTCTGGCTGGCAAATTCCTACTGGTCATATATTGTAACAATCCTATTTGTCATATGTTGGGCCAAATATATGTTACGCAATTTGGTTCTGAGCATGTCTCCTTTGGCTGACATGAAGTGATCCGAAAGGAATTGAAGCCAGTAGAGGGTTATGGAATAATATGCTCCACCTCCTTTTCTATGCCCCCCTCTACCTCAGTCACTTCCCGCAGTGACAGTAATAAATCTAAATTCAGGGCTTAGCTGTTATTGCATTTGGCTCACTATGAACCTAAACTATTCTAGGGCTTTTCCGTTTTTATAACTGTATGTTTTTGTTTTTTTAGAATGAATCCAAAGAATAATAATATTCTAGCTATTTATCATGGCAGTACAATTACAACAATACATTATATTGACAGATGTTAAAACACAAAGATATAAGGCCTGGGATTAGACATTTCGAAACAGCTGTCTGCAAAATGGTTTGGCTGCTAAGTTGTGGTCATTGGCCCATGCACATTTGCCACATTGATGCCAGCAAGTTCCTTTAATTTCATGGACAAAGGTTAATGGGCAATTTTGCTAAAGCTGCTCAGTGTCTGAAAATAAGGAACTCAACCCTTGTTGCTTTCTTACTAAAGGGATCTTGTGAAAGCTAGCTACAGCAAACCAGAGTAATATCTACCATCTCCAGTGGCTAGTTTATAAATGTAATTACATCTTATAAGAGAGTTGATTGTTGATTTATTTGCTGTGACTTAATACTACATTCCTAGGTTAAAACATCTCTCAGTGGTGCATTTAATTAAAATGAAAGATAAAACTTCTTAAATGCAACAAATAAATGATCCAGTGTGGTGTAATAGATGCTTAAGATGCTTAAGTGGTTCCAGAGATCTAGGCTGAGAAACACTCTTAAGTGGAAGCCACTTCCTGGGAGACTTTGGTCCAATCTCTCTCTCTCTCTCTCTTTCTCTCCTTCCCACCCTCCCCCCAAATTAACCTACAAGGTTGTTGTTTTGAAGAGGAGGGGACTATGTAGCCCACTTGAGGTTAGATATGAATGTACCATATAAATTAATCAATTTAATTAATCAGGACAATCAAAATAAAATATTCATATTGAAATGATAACATAAAAGCCATTAATAGAAACTGGACTCCAATTTCCACCTACTTCATTCCAAGTTTTCTGAATTCAGTGGGATTTATTTCTAAATAAACATTGTATTAATAGCATGACATTAAGTCTGCCTTGCTTAAAAGCTTAAAAAGAAGAACCCAATGCAGTCTTATCCTGATTATGTTAGCTTAATTTCCCCCCCTTTACTAAAGTTCAAATGAAAACCACCCTAATGAAGCCATTCTGGAATTGAAATTTCCATTGGCAATAGGAGCTTCCATGAAAATCAAATTAGAATCAGCAACATGAACTTCCTTCCCTTGGATTGACACCAGACTTTTGGACGGTTTTTTTCAGTGGGATCGAGCAACTTCCATCAATCAATCCTGCATTATTGGAATTTACGGGAATGTGGAAGCATCTTCTTAGCATGTATGTATATGTGTATATGTATTCAAGAAGTAAAAGTTTAAGTATAATGAATAAAGAACCAATACACGTATTAAAGAAGATTTGAGGCCAGTGGCAGATAGGGCCTGTTGGATCTGCTACTATTACCAGTTTACATGCTAACACAGGGATGTTAGGCAGTCAGAAGTGTGGAGGCTAAGGCAAAGATCTTGAGCAGCTAACAGTCTGAAAGTTAACACAGAGGTCTTACAGTTTAGGGTCTAACAGAGATCTTGTGCTACACTGGTCAAAATGCTGGATTTATTAGGGGTGGAGAAAGGGAACTAGACAAAGCAAAGTTAAGAGAAGTAAGGTGGATTATGCTTGTATTTGTTTTATTTTGGGGGAAACTAAACATGATACACAGAGCAGAAGTTGGTTAATTTCTAGGATAATTAGAAAAGCAAAAAGAAAAGGAATTGGTAAAGGAGGATATTTGTAGCTCAGAATTGAAATGAGGGTCCTTAGTGCTCTCTGAGCTTACTTGTTTTCCTGCAGACATTTCACTACCGAACTAGGTAACATCATCAGTGTTATTGAGGAGCGGGATTTGTTCTCTATATTCTAGTGGCTTACCCTGTAAGTGTTGGTGGGAGTGGTCTTGGGTGTTCTTTGATTGGGCTGTTTACTGTTAACTCATTTGGGCAGTTCCTAGATTGGAATAACAAAGATGTCTCCACCAGCAATGGACTCCCAGATGAGCATAAATTAACACGAAGATCAACACCAGGCCAACAATCAAGAGGTAAACAATACCCTAATCAAGGAACTGAGTTGCTGATTGTCATGTTTTTCTCTGAATAAAAAAACCCCAAAATCCCCCAACAATAAAATAACACAGGACATTTCTTCACTGAGCCAGGAACCTGGACTTCTGTCCATTGTTGAGTGGTTGATGAACATTTTTATACTTTCTTTGGGGAATTTAACAAATAAGAAAACAAAACTAAGTTCTTACTTTAGGATGTTGGGAAATCATTACAGGAAAAAACGGATGGTCCGTTCTTTCCTTTTCTGACTTAGGCTGAGGAGAGGGGGGGGGAATGAGAAAAAGTTTTAGCACACCAAGTGGTTTTAGCACTTGAATGGGCAATATTACCACAGTAGAATAAAGTACAACAGAGGAAGTCAGACTGTTAGGCCACAACCATAAAGTATTTAGGATATAGCAACTGTTTGTACTTTGGCTAAAATGAGATTGATTAACCAATTTGTTCAGCCTGACCAACCGAATACTGCTAAATCCCCTAATTACTCTAGCTGAACTATCTCTTACTAGAAGGGGGAAAGAATTTTAAAAGCAAAAAAAGAGTATTAGTTTTATAAAACGAATGCTACAAAAACAATAACATGCACTGCTTGTTTTGGTTAGTATGTATTTCCCACGGTTGGAACTAAGATTGCCACAAGGTGTTGGAGGCTGATAGCATTTTTTTGTCTCTTTCCTTTTGTCAGCAAAAATAGATTTCCTAGAAGTGCCCCTGGATTGCTGCAAGAGAGCTACTGTCATTTCTTTCCCATAATTGGTCATGTAGATCTGCAAACGTTTCTTTCTGCAACCTTGAAGCTAGATCTTTGGCTGAAAAGACTGGTCCCTTTTAATAGAATGTGTAAATTTATTGCTGCCAGAAATTTCTTTGGCAAAAGGATGTTACTACCAGTGGCCATCCCCTTTTACCTGCCTGAATAACTCCTTCCAGAACATACAACACCACCAGCATTCAGCAGAGAATTGAGCTGCTGGTTGTAAATAATATTTTGATCTCATGGCATTAGAACGGTATAAACATTGAGTAAATGAGGAATGGAACTAAAGCTATTGCAACCACCAAGCAGATCAGACATAGCAAATCAGGTAATAGTTTCCTCTGCTAAGGCCCCACTTCTACCTCTTTTTTCAGTGTCATAGATGTGCCACTTGGATTCCTACCCTAGGGATAAAAGCCTATAATTCTGATTAATTATTGAACTGAAATAAGATATTTGGCCTTATTCATGTCTCTTTGTCTTATGGATGTTATTTATTAAATTTATATACTGCACTGCCTATCTCACTGTTTCAGCGATTCTGGGCATTTACAAAATGATAAAAAGACAATATGGAACAATTAAAATTGAGAAAGATTAAATGAAGACTAAAAAAGGCAATATGGGAGTGGAGGTCTTTTCCTTCCCCCATCAGCCAGTACCAGCATAGAGTGCCCCAAGCCCCCCATCCTCAAGCCAATCAGCAGAGCTAGGTTAAAAAAAGAAGCCTTTTTAAAATGTTGCTGGGTAACCTCCAGACTATACATCAGCTCTCCTTAAATTACTGCCTTTTTAAAACAATTAAAAGTATACCTTTAATTGTGAGTATTATAAAGCATGATTGTAATGGCTATGAACATGTATGAGGGAATGGCATACTATAAAATATGTTTGGGAAACAAATTAGCTTTAGGTGTTCACTGTCCGGTGACTTTGCCCATTTGGGGCAATGATCATTTGGGGTGACCTCGCTATGATGAAGCCTAAAACTGACTTGGGACACCCAACATATTTTGTCCAATTTATGCCATGGACTGAAATTGATTCTATAATCCTAGTTTAGGCAATGCATTATTTCAGAAAAGTGGATGCACTTTGGATAGATGCTTGTTCTTTATTTATTGATTATATTTTTACTTCCACATTATGCATTTTAAACATTCAAAGTGACTGAGATGCATCTCTGTAATGATCCTATTTTACATATTGGAGGTGAGAGTGGGATAAGGCTTCAGCTGAAAGAATAACGATTTAGACTGCTTACTTATACAGTAAGATAGTCAATAATCCCAGAATGAATTCTCATTAATTCTGATACGCATTGGTTTTGCATTACTTCAATTAAATAAATAAAATGTGTCCTTTTAACAACAACAACCTCATGTGATTTTGTGCTTTCAGTGGGAAAAAAACTCCCTTGAATTTACAGGGAATTTTAAAAGTTGATTTGGCGCAGTTGAAAAATGATTAGAACTGCTGTCTCTACTGCAAATACCCAGGAGAACCATTTAACAACGAATGAAGCCTGCTGGTCTTGGCTGATGGAGAAATGTGGAAATATGTGCCACAGACTGAAAAATTCCAGGACTCCCACTGTGTCTAAAAGAAAAAAAATATCTAGACTATTGCTTTTATCAAATTCCAGACTCATTTATTTCCAGTATAGTAAACTGATTAAAATGTGGAAAGAATTTTACTGTGAGTTAGATTTTTAATTACACATATTGATGCTGCATCATATTCTCAGTATAGACAATATTGAGCTGGAACAGGTTTCAGTTTCCCCAGCTTCCTGCTGTGAGTTTCCACAGCTATTACATTGAGGTTATTTAAAAATACACACACATGTTGAGACAGATTCTGCACTTATTTAATAGGCTTCTGTTCTCTCCAGTAACTACATGGAAAGAAATTCTGCCTATCTCAGTTCTAAAGCTGTATATTTTCAGAGCAGGATGAAGATTTTAATTGGTACAATTCAAAACCAATAATAATTTACAACGAACACTGAAGAATATTTGATCTTTATCAGCAAATGGTAACTGGAAACAACTTTGAGTGCTTATATCATTTATATTTATTTCATATATTTGATCCCAATAGATAGAAACTCATTTTTCTTTGTTTCTTTACCCACCCCACCCTTCATAAACCAGACAGTGGTGAATTTATGGAAATATTATAAAATATGATATTTTCTTGCAAATTAAAGGACTTAAATGAGAATCCTTATTTAATTCAATGGAAATTTATTTAGAAACGAATAAATAGAGCTGCTTCATACAAAGTCATCTTACAATATAATTAGTGGCTAAAGATTCTTTCAACTGATAGGCTATCAAAATTATACTTTGGAGTTTTTCAACAGATCCTCTCACACTTGGACTGTTCTATTTCACAATATTCTGTTCAATTTTTAGTTTCAAGTTTTAGACAAAAAGTGTTGGATGTCACCACATTTTCTAAATGTGGTAATTCCTTGAATTGGCTTGCTCAAGTTAAATCAGTTTTGCATATAAAAATATTTTAAATTCACATGCCTCAACTTCTTAGAAAACTTCCTCTACAACAGAAGTGTCAAACCTGATTTCATTGATTTCCGCATCAGAGTTATGTTGGACCTCATGGGGCTGGGTTGGGCCTGGCCAGGATAGGCGTGGCCAGCATGATGTCATTCGGGTTGGGGGGTGCCTGTGGTGGGCCGAACGCTCTGCCAGTGAAATGGGCTCCAGAGCTCCATTTTGGGCTGCGATGGCCTCCTGCAACCCCCTGCCAACAAAAACGCAGCTTGGGAGGGCCACATGGGGCCCCCATAAGCTCAGTTTTCATTGGCAGAGGCACCGTGGGCTGGTCTTTCACTGTTTCCAGGGCAGCCCTGTGAGCCAAATCTAAGCACCCTGTGGACCAGATCCAGTCCCTGGGCCTTGTACACCCTGGTCTAGAACAATTCATTTCAATGATAAGGCACAGGAGGCTTCATTAACTTCCTTTTTCAGAAAGACTGTTTATATTTGGTATTGTTGCTGTTGAAAACATTGCACTATTTGATTGTAAGCTATATTCCGTAATAAGAGCTGATTGTCTCAATCCTTTCTTAAAATCTACATAATTTTGGAACACTCAGAATAGTTGTGCTTTATGCAAGAATCAAACTTGCACCTTACTCAGAGGTTTCTGTCTTTCTTTTGCACAAAAGCCACCCAGAAGAGATGGCGCACCTAGAATAGATTAGGGTGAATGCAAGGATGCTGATATATTATGAATGTGTTGTATTTTTCTTAGTACTTAGTTCTTTTTATAGGATCAAATGATTAATCAATATTTTTTTGTTGTTAGTTTGCGGGTACGGGCTATGAAAATAGAATCTTGACCTTCTTACTGTATTTTCCCATTCCCTTTTAACAGTGCATTAAGTAGAAAAGAAATTAGAATTTGTTTCTGATATTTTTTTTCTTTTTCCTGGGCTTAAAACATATTTTATAATTGTCATTGCATAGTTTTCCTAAAATTGTCTGTGGCTCTTCTTACTGTCTAGTTTGTTCTGCTTTATTACTTAACTGGCAGGCGGAAAACTTCCTTTTTTAAGCTAAATATATGATTTATGGTGTCCTTCATTTGATTAATTATGGGTCCAAATCAGTGGTGGGTTCCTCCTGGTTTTACTACCAGTTCGCTGATCACGTGCTTTGTGTGCTCACTTCATGCTTTGTGCACACGCCAAACTCATGCTGCCCATGTGTTTGCAGTCTGCAAAAGCTTTCCACTTCTGCGTTTCTACTGGGAAGAGCACAGCTGATTCGCGCGGCAATCCACTCTGCCGCGCTAATCAGCTGAGAAGATAAAGGTAAGAAAGGAGCCCGGGTGACCAAATCTGAATGTCAGGAGGAACCGGTTTGCTACAAGGTGATCATCAATGCTAATGGTTCCCCCAAATCACTTTGAACTGGTAGCAACCCACCACTGGACCAAATTTTAGAAGAAGGGAAAAGTAAGAATAGCCATCCGGTTTTTTGAAGAACAGCTTGCAGGGTGAACTGAAGAATAATTAAAGCTTCAGCTGCAGCTGAACTTATTCATGACCTTAAGAAAAAGCCGTGGAAGCAATAGCAGTGGCACTGCCCACATAAAGACCAGGATATAGAGTCATGGTGTAGTTTTGTCATAATTAAAGAAGAACAGATAATGTACATAAAACAATCAAAATCACGATTAAAGGAATAAAATGTAGATGAGATGAAGAAAATAACCTTTCTTGGATATCTCATCATTATAAGAAACTGGCAAAGTATAAACCCCAAGCATATATATAAACATTTATATATTAACCATATGCTTCACTGCCAAAGCAGCAACCCAATTCCCCACAACAGGAGTTGGGTAAAAACATTGAAATGAGCATTACCCAGAACTACAGTAAGAGAAAACAAACTACCTATGCAACATCTTCCAAAACAATGGATATCCATGAAACTTTATTAAAAGGTTCTTAGCTACAGAACCTATTACAATCCATCCTTTACAACCGATGTAAAAGATAACTCTTCCATACATCAGAACTTTATCAGAGACAAGCAACAGACTACTACAGCTTCCCCCCCCTGTTTAACATTTTTATTGAGCTATAGAATATTATAAACGACAAAAGTAAACAGAAAAGAGAAAAAGGGGGAAGAGAAGTGAGGAAGGATATAGGAAGGAAGGAAAAAGAAACGAGAAACATTGACTTCCAACTCTCTCTGTTGCAGTAAAATAAGGCATTAACATCAACTCACAACTTTTTGCTTTTTCATAATAATATGAACCAACTGTTTCTGTAAAGATCTATCAATCTGCTTGGTAAAAGCCAAAATCAAAGCACGAAGTTCAGAAGTGGTCTCCAAGTGAAAACAAAAGAACTTATGTTCTTTTCTTTAATCAAAATAGTCAGTTTTGCCATTTCAGCCAAGTCCATCAACTTCTGCAACAGTGGTGAAATCCAAATGTTTTTACTACTGGTTCTGTGGGCATGGCTTGGTAGGTCTGGTGTGGCTTAGCAGGCATGGCAGGGGAAGGATATTGCAAAATCTCCATTCCCACGCCACTCTGGGGCCAGCCAGAGGTGGCATTTGCTGGTTCTCCGAACTACTCAAAATTTCTACTACCGGTTCTCCAGAACCTGTCAGAACCTGCCAGAACCTGCTGGATATCACCCCTGTTCTTCAACCAGTCATCCATAGTAGGAATCGAACTATCCTTCCATTGACAGACTACTACAGCTTTTTGACATCAGCATAGCACACAACCCAACAAAATCCCTCCAACGTATTTTAAGCGAACCCAAAGATCCAATAACCCGTATAAGAACTGCAACAGCTGCTATGTAGAACAGACAAGTACATGATTGGTAGAGTACATCAGTGGTGGGATTTAGCCAGTTTACACCACTTCGGGAGAACCGATTGTTAACTTCCTGAGCAGTTTGGTGAACTGGTTGTTGGAAGAAATCATTAGGGCAGAGAACCAGTTGTTAAATTATTTGAATCTCACCACTGGAGTACATCCATATACATTAAGTGGAAGTTATGATGAAGATTTCTCAGTCTTTAGATGCATAGATAAATTTAATGACAATTTCAGTTGGAAATTGTTAACAACACTTGTTAACAATTTCCAACTGAAGTGAATTCCTAACACTGAAGTGTTGTTTAGCCAACTTGGCTGAACAACACTTCAGCCAAGTTGGTTGATCAAGCTTATATGTAAACCAACAAACTTCTTTCTTCTATGCATAGATATTATACAGCCTGGTAAGAAAACATCTTCAGGAGAACAATCACAATCAGAGAGTAGCAACAACAAGAGAAAGAGATGGAGAAAGAAAGCTGGGTGGAGTTTATTTTTCACTGCATTAAAAGCTATTTCCCACAATTTATGATCTTTTAAGAATGATTGTATTTAATCAGATCAAAAGCTTTTACTGCAAAGGGAATCAAATGTTTCTGTAGACAATATATTTTATTGCATTAAACAAGTATTATTCACTTGGAAAAATTCCCATTAAAAGTTTTGTAGCATGAAATTACAAATTTCAGGATCTAATTTTGCAGAAATAAGCTATGATCCCTAAACATCCTTTTATAACGCTAAGCAAAATCAATGAGTATGGAAGTCTATGGAATGTGGAAGATTCTTTTTGCGTTGCTTTTTTTGGGCTTCTTTTGAACTATTTTTGTTTTATTTTGTCTGTGACTTTCATGCTTTTATTTTTCATTCCTTAAAAAGTTTGTCTGAGATAAATTGAATGTTTTCCTTTGACTTTCAGAAGTGGTGTCTTGCTTAGATGCAGCTTTTTTCAATTAAGCTGTCTTTCACTCTCTTGTGGAATGTAAATGGCCTTGAATGTGTTTTCAAGAGCAGATAAATACTCCCTAAACTGAATAGTTTAAAAACTGAAAGTTTATCTTTTTTCTTTTGCTTTTTTTATCGAAGAAACACGTATCTTTCCACTTAAATGAGAACAATTTTATTTTTTTAAATTGGAAATTAAATTAAGTATATAGAGATATTCACTACTATCGTTAAGTTGATTAAGTTTATATTTGTGAAATTACAAATTGACTAGGATATACCATAGTAATTTTGATTAACAATTTTTGCAATTATTTATTTTAATAACTGTATTGCATTCACCATGGCCCTGTTAAGGAACCTCCAATTAATTCTATATAATTTTCTTCAGTATCTTTATTTTTGCAACAAAGTTGATTGAACAATTATAGTTGGAGATTTCAATCAAATTTTAGATTTTAAATCTAAATACCTGGCTAAACATTGATTAAAATCTCCACCATTTGCCTATTAAATTAAATAACAATATATACATATCAGTTTAATTTAATGTGTAAATGGCAATATTTATATCTTTCACAGCAAAAATGCATGTAGGTACTTGAATCAAAACTCACTCTTTTATATTATAATAAAAATAATAATTAACACCAATAACTAAAATATTGATTTTTAATAAAAGAAATGAAACAAATTTATCTTTTTTAAATACATAAGCTATTGACTAAAGAAGCTGTTGGCTTTAGATGTTGACTAAGCATCTAAAGAAGAAAATGTGAAAAGTAAAATTGACTACTTATTCAAGATAGCCCCTAAAAGAACAATATAAAACTCTTATGTCTTCTAAACTGAAATTTAATTTATTTAGGCATTTGATGAAAAGTTTTTATTGATTCATATGCTGCAAATATATTGGGAGAAAGATGTACTAAATTATTGCCTCCCTGCCTGAAACAGAGAAAAGCAAAGTAATATGATTTTTACTGTCAATAATGCTCAGGGTAAAGTACATTTTATTTTTATACTTAACTATATAATACTGAATCAAACGTTATCAAGGGATAAATTAATCATTTTTTTAAAAATTCCCAAAAATACACATGACCAGAATATTTATTTTGCTATATGTTTATCTTTTCAGAAATAATAGGTATTTTGTAAATAGGAAAATCGCCGAGTCCCACTGGTTATCCTATTAAATGATTTTTGAGCCTATAATGTTGGAAGTTTATAATTTTGCTTTTCTGAATATTTTTTTTATTATTCCTCTAATGAGGCATCTATTACTGGATTGACTTATGGGAGTTCTCTGAGCTTGATTTTTCATTTGTAGATATTTCTTTATCTAAGTAATAGGTTTAATCTTACAATCTTGGATAAATAAGTGTTTATAGAATAAACAATTGTCTGTATTAGCAGCCAAGTCTGTCACTAGATATTTTGTTTTCTGTGTGACTGGCCAATTGTTATCTTATCCTTGTTATGCTAGTGTTCGTGGTATCTGAGTGTTGATTAATAGTTCTGTGTTAAAGGGTGTTGTTGTTGTGAACTATACCATCACCTCCTCTGTTTGACCTTTGGATAGTTCTTTTCAATGAATCATGGATGAGGTCTATGGGTTTGTGTCTGAGGATTCCTAATTTGCTGAAAGTGCAAGGCTTCTAGGAATTTGACTTTGCCTGATTTATAATTTCAACAGCTTCCCAGATGAAGTTATGGTTGCAATTTCCTGGGTATATTGAATTGAATAGTTTATTAATTGATTGGTCTTGCAACCACATCAATAAGATAAAAGAAAAAGAAAATACATAAGCTTATTCCAGGATAACAAAGAAGGAAGATAATACGGTGACAAAATAATACGTGGTCATGCAAGCATAAATGAATTTCCTTTGCAGGATACCTCAATTTGTTCAATATATTGGGTTCTTAGCATATTTAAAAACTGCAAATTTAAAAACTGATTACAATATATACCAGGGCTGTTAACCTCACGTTGTCATGGCGGCATCATTTGACGTATAGGGACTTTTCCCCCTCTTCACCAAACTGGTTGTGGGCGTGGCCAGCACATGATTCATCTGGTTCATGGGCCGTGAGTTTGACAGCCCTGATATATACTGTACATTACAGGCTAGGAGGAAATAAGATAATCTGTAATTTGGATCCTAGTGGGCTGTTCTTTCCAATAGGGATGATAAGTATCTACAGAGGAATTATTGAGTCTGTTATCTGTGCCTCCATAACTGTCTGGTTTGGTTCTGCAACCAACAAGACAGATTCAGACTTCAGAGAATAATCAGAGCTGCAGAAAAAATAATTGCTGCCAACCTGCCTTCCATTGAAGACCTGTACACTGCACGAGTCAAAAAGAGGGCCGTG
>JANHFT010001408.1:69821-81209 GCA_032467955.1 Pseudoxenodon macrops
TATCTATCTCTCTCTCTCTCTCTCTCTCTCTCTCTCTCTCTCTCTCTCTCTCTCTCTCTCTCTCTCTGTAAAATTGTGGTTTACTTTACTCTTCTAATAAGTTGTTGTCAGTCTCTAAGTCATGTCTGACTCTTCTTGACTCCATGGACCATAGCATGCCAGACCCCTCTGTCTTCCACTGTCTGTCCAAATTCATATTTATTGCGCTGATGACACTATCTAACCATCTCACCCACTGGCATCCCCTTTTCCTTTTGTCTTCAATCTTTCCCAACTTCAGAGACTTTTCCAATGAGTCCTCCCTCCTCATTAGGTGACTGAAGCATTTGAGCTTCTTCAGTATCTGTCTCCTAATACAGGAGTCCTTAATCCCCAGTCTGTGGACTGCCACTGGTTTGCAGCATGCCAGAAACAGGCCCATGTAAACAAGCGAAGCCCCATCCATGGGTTGCAGGCAGCACGTGAAACCACACTCATTCCGGTCCATGGGAAAAGCTGTCTCCATGGAACCAATCCCTGGTGCCCAAAAGATTGGGTTGTCCTAATACACAGAATTATCAAAGTCATTCATTTTCTGATTTGCTTCCTCCATTGGTCTCAATAAACAGAGAATTAGCACATGCTGTACACTCACGTATTCTTTAGGCCTAAACCTTTTTTCTCTCGTAATGATTTGTTTCTTAGAATGTAAAACAACAACAAAAAAATGCTTTTCCTGCACCACCAAGCAGCCACTTCCACCTGACACACCTCGGAGATTAAGAGGAAATCTGATCTGGCCAGGCTCCCAGATGCCTCAAAGATGCAAGGGAACAACTGTAAACAGAAGAGCTTAGCACGAATTAGTAATCAGAAAAGAACCTAGTGGGAATCTGACTTGTAGAAAAGATAACCGAGACTTCTTGGACAGAACCGTTTTTATTGTTGTTTTTTTAAAGAGAAAAACATTTAGCTCTATATTTTGCACATGCCCACACACAAATGTAGCCCGAATCAACCACACATTGTTCCTTTTGTAGCAATGTTTTATTTTTGTAATGGGCAGATGTGTTTTAATTTTTACTTTTCTCGACCTGGTAGCGCTTACAATGTATCAGCACAACTGAAGGAAACCTCCCATTTTTATTACCCTCATTTCCTTCCTTGCTTTGCAGTACAAATGGTTCAACAAAGCAATTGAATATATTTGAACAAGAACATCTTCCTGGTTGACTCAATGCTTGCATGGCTGTTATACTTCCCTCCTTACTGTGTGAAACTCACAGGCAGGTGCAGCTCTTATTATCTCCAACTGACCTCTGACAGCCAATTATCTAAACACTTAGGATGAATGAAAAAGAATGTGCTTCTTCAGTCCCAATTCCAATACAATCGGTAGGCGCAGAGGGTCTTTATTAGGACCACCTATGGAGGTGAAGAGGGTCAGTCCTCTCCATACTCTCTCCAGTCAAATTGCCAGCATCCCAGACCTTTATAGGAAAGATTCTGAACATAGTCAAGTGTCATCCATCACCTCCCAATATTGTACAAAGATTCAGGACAGGAGTGATTAGAGAGAGTAACAACATGGACACCAGGCAAATTTATCCAATATATTTACTGTCATTATTTAAAAAACACACACATACAACTGTTCAATTCATGATGGCTATTGCAAGATGAGTTATATAGCACAATACTGGAAAAATGCAGCGCCTTCGCCATTAGATCTGATATGAAAAATTGCAGAAGATTGTTAAGGAAAAATTGATATATAAAAGATGGAAGATGTTGTGATATATTAGGCAAGTTATCTTTGATGCATTTGGGAAAACAGTTCTCCTTTTTGTAAAACATAATAAGCTAAGGTATTTTTTTGTTCACTCCAGTATGTATGAAAGTTGTTGATTTCTTCTTAGACTTTTTAAAATATGATAATTCTAATGTGATATTTAAATTTTTTTATTTCTGTCTTGTATTTCCTATTACTGTTTTTACTGTATATTTTATCACCAGATCACATATCTTTCACTCTGTATCTGTGGTAAGCAAAAATAAGATTAAAACAAAAGTGTGATCAATCACTTCCCAAGTGCTAAATTACACTCCTGAATGGTGAAATTGAAATGGCAGATAGCCTTTCTATATATAAAAAAATTAAAACATTTGTTTTTCTCTATAAGCACTAAACATGAGGATGGATGGATTGCCACAATTTATTACATTTCTTTCATATTAATGATTATATAAAGTATTTTTGTGTTTAATCCTAGGTTACTGTAGTCTTTATTTTAGGGATGTTTTGGCTATGTTGTGTTTTGAATGTTTACACACACACATATAACAAAGTAATAGGAGAAAGTGTAAAGTTATACAGACAAGGCCAAACATCAACTACAGTGTGCCCCTATTATATTTTAGGAAAGTGTAGCTATAATAATAATAATTTCTGAACAAACTGGTGTGATATATATACCCAGATAGATCTCAAAAATGTCACATTTCCAAAGGTATCCTCTTGAAAGAAGAGAGTTAGAGCTCTTTTTATCTCTAATAGTGTCAGTTGAAAATAGATGCTTGTTTACATTCTCTGCATTTTCTTCACTCTACAGATATCAAGAAAGTCCACAAGGTTTGCTTGGAAGGAACCCTCCTGTCATTTAGCATGGTCTAAATGATCAGCTTAATACGATCAGTGTAAGCATCCATGAAAGAAAACTCCATTGTTTTGCAGAACAATGCCTTGAATACGTGCTTCCAATTAATGTACATAATGTAGTAAAATTGCTGGAAAAGAATCACTTTTTCAGAGTGTGGCTTACCATTCTAAAACAATAAAATATTTTAAAGCAATAAAAACAGTACAAAAATAAATGTAAGTCGATTCTCATTATTGCCATATGCTGTAAAAGAGCTACAGGAGGGAGTAACTCATGTTTATTTTATTTTAAAAGTTGTACTTGGATCCTTCTCCAGCATTTCCAGTTTTTTCTTCTTCAAATTATCCAACTGCATAAGGAAGACTGCTAATGTCCCTTAATTATGGCTTTCCTGAATTACACACATTTCCTCACCATCAGCTATAGTTCTACAGAATGGATTATTGTCTCCTGGTGACTGCCTAGATTAGTCTCTGTATTTTTCTTGGCAAGATTTTGGAAATATTTTTTTTTCTCTTTCTCTGCAAGGGATTGACTGATCCATGGTCACCAAGCTGGCCTTCATATCAAAAGTGGGACTAAAATTTACACATAAAGGTTATACATTTTCAAAACAATCCGAGAAGGCTTTCCTTCACCAAGCAAGATGAAGTGGCTGTTGATTCAGAAACCTTCTGCGTTTAGGGTAAAATTAGCTTTGTACTGGAGAGAGCAGACTAACAACCTCAGCATTTCAGGATTCACAGTTTCTGTTGGAAGCTGTGGCCAGAAATATTTTGCCCAGTTCCAGCTGATAAGCCAGTTGTTGCCTTTCCTGAATAGGATGAACACAGGGCAGTCACTCATCCTCCTATAATCTCTTGATAGGATTACTGTAATTTGCTCTACATGGCCCTACCCTTGAAGGCCACCCAGAAACTTCAGACAAAGTCTGTCCTTTTCTCTTAAACTGATTTCTGACAGATGAATATGATTTCTGAGCAAGAAGATCAAAGGGAAATAAATGAAAGGGACATAGATTTAGTTTCCTTCCTTCCTCCCTTTTTTTTTTATACTTTAAAAGTATTCTAGGAAGCAAAGACAAAAATGAATGGAAGAGTTGTGACAACAAGAATTGTCTAACACTAGTTTCACATTCTAGTGAAAGTACTAGTATGAAAAGATAAATGCTACTCTTTTTCAAATTGCCGGAAAGTATTACTACATTTATACAATGCATCAATGTATCAGATCTTCTGGCTATTTAGAACTTGACAGAATGACTGTTGCTATGAATGAATCCTAGCTGTGGTTGCTTTCTAAGGTTGTAGCTCTTCCTGAAGTGGCTTTTGCTTTTGTTTTCATGTTTGGGATTAATGGTTGGCATAATTTTTGAATTTTTGTAGCAGGAGAAAGGAAATGAACGGCAGTTCTGAAGGTATATCTAGAATTGGAGAAGGCTTTTTGTCCTGAATGCGTAGTGTTAGATCCCATTATCATATCATTTATTCCTAGTACCAGGGGAGGAAAAAGTGTTCTTAATGGATCTGGATAACAAACAATGGATTTTTCCACCACTGCCACCCATATGGTAGCTTTCTCAAAAAGGAAAAAAAAATTACTACATTTCACATTGACATTTACGGCCCAAATACGTTTCTTTAAATTATGTTTATTTCAATTATGTGTCTGATAAGATCCAATTTTAATTTAACATCTAATAATTTTGACATTGAAAAATGCATCTTTGCAAAGTAATCCAAGGAGTTAAAGCAGGAATGTCAAACTTGCATCGTCACAGCATTGTCACGTGACATATTGTGGCTTCCTCCCCTTCACTAAACTGGGGGTCGGTATGGCCAGTGTATGATGCATCTGGCCCATGGTCTCCGAGTTTGACATCCTTGAGTTAAAGGATTATGAGAGATAAAACCCTCTTCAGATGTTCTTAATACTTTGTGGCACACAACCAAAGTAAAAAGCTAAGTGCACGCATTCTAATTCCGTTCTCACTTTGTTCTTGTTACCTTCCTCATAAAGTATAACAACTCCAAAATCAAAATGCCACTTCTGTTGATTTGATGAAGAACTTTGAAAAAATTGGGGCTGTAGATAAAATTCCCATTTTCAAAATGAGCTTTGAGCATAAGGAGGATGCTGATAATGTGGATGGAGTAAGTATAGCTAGCTTGTTCAATGCTTTTGCTTTTTTACATGTTGCTATAGTAAATTCAGAACATACATAAAAGAGCTAAGCACCATTGGAATATGTCTTCCTGTTTTTAAAATTAAAATTAACTTGGTTATTTTAGTCACTTTCTTGGAGCTATACAGACATAATCCAAATTTTGCTCCAGAGTATTGTCCTCTGCAAAATTGATAGTTATTCCTTGCATTTCCTTATCCAGGTCAGTAACGGGAAAAAAAAAAGAAGAGTATTGTGTCTAAGATTGAATCCTATTTCACCTAACTGTACCAAACTGATGGACTGTCCATGGGCACTCTGGGAGGGTGATTTACAACTCTGTGGCTTTATCAAGTAGTCATGCAATTCAGCCCCACATTTAATAGTTTGCTAATCAGCACACCTTGGAATACTTTAACTCAGGGGTCCCCAACCTCTGGTCCGTGGTAAGCCAGAAATGGGGGACGCAAACAAGCGAAGCCCCATCCATGGGATATAGGCAGCACAAAAAAAACACACACACCTGAGTCTGCAGAAAAAAACTCTCTCCACAGAAGTGGTTTCTGGTGCCAAAAAAGTTGGGGGCCATTGCTTTAACTCTTTTCTAGAACTATCTATGCTATAGTTAAAATGTTTTGCATTATTAAAAATTGCTGGTGATTTCTTCTGGAAATACAGTTCAATATTGCAATCAGTATCATTCTACCTATATTAATCATGATAGCTTTGAAGGATGTTCTGGTATGTTCCTTCCTATTGTTTGTGCTATTTCCTCTCTGATATATGCACACAACCAGATAATGCAAAAAAAAAAAAAAAGGGGACTGATCAGCAGAATATATGCACCCCCACAAACACACACACACATACATCTTGGGTGTGTTCCTTTATAAGCAGAATCCAAACTGAATATGTCAAGCCAGAGGCGTTTAATTATTTTAAGTGTTTTTAATCCATCACACCCAGGAAATATTTATCCAAAAATAACAGATTCTTTTTGGTTATGACTATACAACTGCTTTCTACAATTAAGGAAAAAGCATAATAGCCAAAGTTTCGATCAGAGGAATGAGAGCGACATGCATAAGATAATAAAACATTTTCTAATATATTCACTTAAATGCTCATTTGGCTAGCATACGAAAGTATTTTATTACTTAAATGTGGAATTTTTTTTATATTTCTGCCTTTTCATAATTGCAGGCACATTTTGCTTATAAGCTGAGCAATGACTGAGCCCAGTATTATCAAAAGGCTGGGTCATCGGCGATAGTGTGAAGAAAAGATAATAAGGGGGAGGTTTTGGGGGTGGAACGTTTGTTAAACCAATAATTCTCAACCAAGTTCCAAACACTGGTATGACAACACCAGTTCAAGATGCAATTCATGAAAACATTGCTTTGTGTATGTGTGTGTGATCTGGTGAACTGCTTGAACAATGTATCAATTCTTCCAGATCCAAAGTTATTTAAATAATGTAATCCAAAGTATTAAGAACTCAGTTGCCTGGAAAGCAAAAAAACTGTATTGGAGGAATTCATTTAGTCTAAGCTTCTTCTGATTCTACTTTAAGCTTTTGTTTATGGCGTCACTCTGACTAACTTATAACATCTGAGTTCAGAGATCACTTCTAATTATCACTCTGCCATGTATCTTTGCCATAAAAAAAACCTTAAGAATAGTAAAAGAGAATCGCCACACTATTATTTTTGTTCAGTTGTGTTGATCCAAAGCAGTAAAACCTATAGTAAGATAGGCTGAAAAAGGATGATCTCTCCTCCTTCAAGCTCAGGTTTCCATGATCCAAGTCAGGATAAGATAAATGAAGAGTATCATAACCAAGCAAGGCTATTATATTGGTGTTATAAGTAGTTGCATGTACTCACGTTAAACATTCAAGAGATAAGACCTTATTTCTACTGTTTTTTAAGACTGACTCCTAAATACCCTAATTCCTTAGAGCAACAACACAATTTACTGCCAAGGCTGCTAATTATGGTTGTTGACTGGTCTGATCCATTTCCTGCATACCAAAATTGTCACATTTCCTTGGTATCCAAATCTTCACTAATGAAGAACTCTGGTACTTTCTGTAAGAAACCAAAAGAGCTCAATATTCACCAGTAATAGCCATGAACCATGATGATGCCACCACTCGGCTGTATCTCAGCTTATCTGCATTCATAGGTGGTTGTAATAATTTGCCTCCTTATGACTCGAATTATTTCTTCCTCATTATTTTGAAACTCTTGGTTTGTTTAATAAAGCTGGTATTCTTCATATATTAAGCAGCAGAAAAACTTTCTTTTGGGGAAGCTAACAAAATACATGTTTACATGTTCCATTTTACTCAGGGAAAGAAAATTGAGTGATCCACCTTCAAGGCAAAATTGTAGGTATCTTTTAAATTGGAATATGGTTTCTTTTCATTGTGTGGTTGGTTTGTTCTATTGTTAACATACTAGACTAGACCTCTCTTCCCCCTCTTTCATTTTTCCTTTGTCAAATTACAGATCACAAATGTTTGGGCGAAGCCTCTCTTTATCCAAGATTAAAAAGAAACCTATTTATTTGCAAATTGTAACTTTAAATTATGCACTCCTTTTTCTTTCTCAGTGAAATGAAAATTGAGTGCATCTTCCATTACACTTTCCTTAAAATCACCTTGCACAGCACAGGGATTGGCCTCCCTCGTCCCTCTATATTGATTCATTAAAAAAAAAGAAACAACACTTCCGTTATTTCAATAAGTGGAACTTGCCTTTTGATTGTTGAAAGGGATATATGTGTTTGTGGTTTTCTCTCTGCAGGGAGATACTGTGCCCAGTGCCTTTAGGGGGATGGGGTTAGTCTTCACTAGAACTCTCCTCTTTAATTCCAGAGTGAAATATTTCCAGCCTTCCACACACACACACCCCAGATTCCTTCTGTAACCTTTCCCCGCTTCTTTACAAGCCAATTTCCCTTCCTGGGGATCTCGTGCCCCATCCCGTCTCTCGTAATCCGTCTCTCCAACCCCGCTGCCCACCTAGTTCCTGGTTCTCATCCAAAGTCCCCTGGATTTCTTTCTCCACTCCGTTCGCCCCTCTAACAAAACTTCACTCTAAAGAGGGAGGAAGACACCGCTTCTACTACGCGGAGAGAGGAAGAGGTGGGTGGAGAGACATCAAGGGGGTCTTAACGATGACTGATAGACCCCAGCCTCCGGGTTTCAGGTTAGATAAACAACTTCTGCAGTTGGTCGGTTTCCTTGCGCTCTTCTTGGTTTTTTTAAAAAAAGTCCCTCCTTCCTTCTCCTTCCCCACCCGATTTCTCTGACTCCCCCCCCTCCTTTTTTTTTTTTTTTTGGCAGCTGCACTAGTGACGGAGGCGGCAACACAGCAGCAGCCGAGTAGCACAACGGCGCCTGACAGTTGCGTGCATATGGGGTAAGTTTTGGTGGTGGGTTGAGTGGAAGGACAGAACTGACCGATCGAGGGGTTCAAATGGGGGGGGGGGCGCTGGAGACTGTCAGGAAAAGGAGTTGCTAATGAGCAGGAGGCGTGAAAGCCAATTCTTGGGATAGACTCTGGAAGCTTTCGAGTACATGTCAGGTCCACCTCCGAAGCGGAGTCGCCCCTTTGGTCAACTTTGAGACACCCTCAATCTCCCCCCGTTCCCAGACTCGGAAGGCGGAGGCTTCCGAGCAGCCCCCTCTTCCGGATTGAGCTCCCACTGCCCAGGGACCAGGTAGCCTGGGGAGGTGGGGGGGGACGAGCCAAGGCAGGATCCCCCCCGACTTCTTTCTGGGAAACCAGGCTGCTTTTCGGACTCCTCTCAAAGGAAGGAGCGCAGCACGAGCTGAACTTTGGAAGTGAAAGGCTGGGAACTTGGAGAGGGCTCAGTTAATGTGACTGAGCGGCAGGAGGTCCTGCTAAGTGATGGAGACGCAAAGGGGAAAAGCGAATCTGGTTCTGGACAATTGGATGGGAAATGGTAGAAGAAGCCAGAAAAAGTCCTTCGGGAAAGAGGCGGGGGAAAAAGGAATATGAAAATGAAATCACGGTACTTGTACCGGAAAGAAGTGTGGGGGAAATAAAAGACAACAAAATGTTTTGTGGTGTTGTTTTTTTTTAACTTCAGCTAGGTTGCAAACAATTCCCTGGTAATTAAATGAGGCTTTTGAGAAAAGTTTATGGTGACAGAAAAGGACTAAACACCAGTAAATAAAATAAAGAAACCTCACTCTCTTCTTTCAAATCTGCATCCCCAAATCCTGAAACTCTTTCTGGAAAAAAAAAGTTAAAAGGAAGAGGGGGAGGGGTTGCCACCACTGAGCAAATTGGAAAGATGGGAGAGAGGCACCCTGTAAATATATTGCAACTTTTCTTAGTACATTCTACATTCTTTGCAATGATGTCTTTTGGGTTTCCCAACCAAATTGGCCAAAGACTTTGAATTATGGGAGTTATGATTCTAATTTATTTTAGGGATACTAGACTGGAAGGCTAATGACCTCCGGCCAGATATATTATACATGAAATCCAACACATAATTATTATCTAGAGATAACCAAATTGACCTTGGAATAAGGTTTTATTCTGCTCTTGCTTGGTTATATCTGTATAGGGTAAAATATGTAGCTAAACCCAAAAAGGAGAGCTTGAAACATTCTTTCCCTGCACCACTTCAAAATGAGTAAAGCAGATAGGAAAAAATGAAGAGTACATGTAGAAGTCCTTTAAATTTCCCATAAGTTCTACTCTCTTCAAACTGGCCTCTTGTCTGCAGCACTGATCCATTTTACAAAGTTTCTCTGACAGCTAGAAAGCAGTGAATTGGATCTGGATTTTTATTAGTATATAATATTTGGAGTAGATCCTATAAAATCAAGGAATCTGAGTAAGTTCATAGTAAGTTTTTGTGATTCCATTCAACATTTGGATCTAATCTGTGGTATGTAAACTGTTGGGATCATTTGAAGTGTCTCCTTCCATGGTAGTAGTATGTGAGTATAAATCATTTTCTGAAACAATTCAATTTCTATCTCCTTCTCTCTGCTTATTTCTGTCCCTTTGACACTGAAGCTGCCACTTGGGATTTAGGAATGTTGGGGGGTGGGGAGAAGAGATTAACCTCTGAATCATCTTTCATGCCAAAGGAAAGGCCTTCAGTGATGTAGGTAAGACTAGTGGCATGAGCACTTACATATTTTTAATGTAAAACCCATAGAAACTCAAAAGACAAGATGGTTGAAATACACGCAGTTAAAGAAAGTACAACCAGCAATCTTGAAGGCTTGGTAAAATTGGAGGAGGAAATTAATGGGGTATCCAAAAGCATATATTCTGTTAAAAAAAAGAGGAATAAAACTACATGGAAAATAGAATTGTACTGCAGACTAGGAATTATTGTTGACTTCTTCATTCTTAATGTTTTTGCTGTTTTCAGGTTTAGTTGATACATTCTTTTGTTCACTTTAAGCAGTGGTCTCCATGGTTCAGGCCTTCCCTGATTATTCTCCTGCTTGTTATTGTATGAATGGAAGCTTTCCTTCCCTGGCTTGGGGGTCTCACCCAGGTATCTGGTTTGGGCATCTGACAATAGTAGAAAATAGTAGAAAAAATAGTCTTTGTCTACTTGGCAAAAAAAACAAACCAGTTCAGTCTCAATTAATCTCTCCCTAATATTGTTATAGGCTCCATTGTATCATCTGTATATTTTCACATGTACTCAACCTGCTGCTGCCAAATATCAAAATTTTTGAGATTGCTGGTTGATATCTCCTGGGCCTTACTCTCCATGGTCACTCCTTTTGGTTCAGAATTCATTGTTTTCTCTTCTCAGATTGCTTGCTTTCTTCCTGGCTGTCCTTGACCTCTTTTCCAAAGCATCTCTAGTGAGATAACACACCTCTTAGTTTGTATAAAACATTCTCTTAAAATAACTTTTATGATAAATTTACAGTTGCAATCCTCTAGTTCTCAAATTCCACTTCACCTCATGCTATAGATTAAGTATAAACATATGCAACTGAGAGAGTGTCATATTTCTTCCATGTTAATGATACTTCCACTTTTCTGTCCTTCATCTGTTATTTCCCAGAGAAAATTTTAGACAGCAAGCTCGTTGCAAGAGAGGCCTTAGTTTTCTACTCTATCCTGCACTAGTGAAACCTATAACTTGCTGTTGCAAGAAAGAAAAGAGAAAAGAACAGAAGAACTATGAATCAAGAAAACATCTTGATTCCTGAAGTCCTAAAATAGAAATTGTAGGTTCCAAAAATTAATGTATTGTAAACAATCAAGTAAAGTGTGATAGAAAAAGAAACTGGCAGATAAGAGACTGAGCAATTTTTTATGTATTGATTTCTTCTGGTGGCATTAATAGATTTGTGGCTCAGAAAATGTAGTTCTTCTTGAAGTGATAAAACTATCAGGATTTAATTACTTTAGCGAGATGAAAGCTGGCATAGCTGAATGTTTCTAAATAAAATAAAGTTTGAACAAGTAAAAGAAGCCCGTCCCTCATATCATTCTTGACAAATTTATCTTGTATTTTTATGTACACTGAGAGCACATGCACCAAAGACAAATTCCTTGTGTG
>JANHFT010001408.1:83071-105930 GCA_032467955.1 Pseudoxenodon macrops
GCCGAGGAGAAGATAGAATGGACAGGAAATGAAAAGATTAATTGTACAATCTTATTCACATCTTCTCCAAAATTTATTTCCAGCAAAAAGGTTACAGGTTACACTCTTAATCTCCAGTCAAGACCTTTAAGAGGTAAAAAAAAAGAAGAAGAAGGGTAGGGCTAGTTTGGGATAGACATTTTGTGGTTAATAGTTTTCCATATTTGTTTATAGAATTAAATGCTGAGGGGATGATCAGAGAGAAGTAACTTCTTTAGTGTATTTGTGTTTAATAATATAACTTCTCTGAGATGTAGGAAACCAATTCCAAAAATAAAATAGGAAGAAAGTGTGCATGTGTGTGTGTGTGTGTGTATGTATTCAGGAAGAATCAACTTCCGTCTTCCTGTGAAAAAAATCCCAAACTGCTATGTTCAGAGCATGCCTTTCTGATTGAAAATGTGAAAATGAAAAAAGTTGGATGGGCTAGCATCTGAAGAGATATCTTTTTAAAATTAGAATTATTTGCAGAGATCTAAATATGGAATTTTAAAACCATCCAAATGGTAAATATAATCCACCTTGCCTTAAGTTCTGAAAACAATAAGATACAGATGTTACACTTTGTCTGTGATGGCAAACCTATGGCACGTGTGCCAGAGGTGGCACACAGAGCCCTCTCTGTGGGCACACACACCGTCATCAGCTGCTGTTCTGGTTTCCGTCGTACATGCGCACTAGAAGCTGATACAGCTGCCCACTTCTGAGTTCTGGCATGAGCATGCATATCGGCCAGCTGGTCTTCATGCAAAGACCAGCTGGGCGGTGCATATGTGCATGATGGAACCTAGAAGAGAGCAGCTGGCCGGTGTGCATGCGTGCAACAAAACCTGAGTTTCGGTGCTCCAGCGTGCTCATGGTCCAATTTTGGCACTCAATGCCAAAAAAGTCAACCATCACTGCACTATGCCTTTGCCTCATATACAAGCTTTTACTTTATTTTTACACATTATGTATCAACAATTTAAAGATATCTCATGTCTGTTTTGGATGAACATGCATCGCTTCTGCAATCCATCGATGCTTGCATGACAATATTTCTGAGCAGCTAAACATCATCTTACATAAATTACCCTTCCAGTTTTTTTCTCTGAAATAAATGAACAGAACAAAATAAAACTGGGCTGACACATTTGTTCAACTATTTTGGAAGAAATGGTTCATAATGCTCACCTCACAGGCTGAAGAAGAGAATTATCTATCTTGAATATTTGTAGGATGACTATGAAGAAGATTTGCTTTTTTTAAAAAATGGCAATGGTATTGAAGGAAAGAAGAAAACTGTCTAAAAGGTACTCCAGACAGTGAGAAAACAAACAAACAGGTCCAGATACTGGATACATTTAGGTACTGTGCACCTCAGTCTGGAAAAGAAGAGATAAAGGAGACATCATTTACCGCTCCCTAAATCTCCTACCACTAAGCCACTCTTGACACATTCAAAAAGAAGCTGTTGGACAGTGTTTTTGGTGGATTTTGATGGATCAAGAACAGAAGTGTCAAGCTAGGTGCATCATGTGCTGGCCAAGCCCATGCCCAGTTTAACGAAGGGGAAAAAGTCATGATACATCAAGTGACAATGCCATCACGATGCAAGTTTGACACCCCTGACCTAGAAGATAACTTGCTTCTTTCCAATAGCACCATCAGTATTTTATTCTTATTTTTGCTTTAATCCGCTTTACCTGATCGTCAGGATCTTCTGAATTCCCTGTGTTCTCAAATGACAAAATATTGAATACCTTAAATTAAGTATGAGGTAGCAAATGTGTGCTACATTAAATGTTCTTTGGTTTATTATCTCTATAATCTTTTGTTATTGGCTGTATTGGTCAGATCTCACACAGCTGGAATTCAACAGCATCTGGAGAACCATATGTTCTTCAGTGCAGGGCTGCCAAACTGACAGAGTGGGGTGGGGGAGACCCACCCACCTCATGATATCCTCACTTAGTTTCCTTGCTCCACTCACCACTAGTGAGGCTAGTTACTTCTTATATCTGGAATCCTGGTGAGAACAAAGTTCCCTGTGCACAAGTAAAAAAAAAGTCACAAGGAAAAGCTCCTAATTGACTGAGGATGGTTCTTATTGATGATTGGTAACATCAAGGAAAGACTTAAGAGATTAAGGCAAAATCAGGTTTGGTGTTTGTTTTTTCTTTCCATTTTTTTCCTTGTTTCTCTTTTTTCCCATCAGGCATTAGAAGCTCTTTGCAGTGTTCTTCATCACTCTGAAGCTGATTAGTTGCTGATAGTCTTCTTAATTGACTTCTCCCTCATTCAATCATTCCTTATATGAAAAAAGCAGCTATCTCTACATTTTGGCAGCCTCTAGTCTTTTAAACACCCCTTCTGATTCAGGAGATGCAGAATTGACTCCAGAATTGATGCCAGGTTGACATCAGGCATCCTTCTTGCCATGGATGAATATTGACTATTGCCTTGGACAATGCATCTGCTGCAGTGCTTGTTCAACTATATTGTAATCACATTGTCTTTAGTTCCACTGCTGAGACTTGCATCAGCAGAAAACTATGTTGCTATGCGGTCGTGCAATTTGTTGACCTCATTGCATATCCCTATGTTGCCTTTTTTTTTTTTTGGACATATATTCAAAGTAACTGCTAGTTAGTATTGTCTGGATGATGCGCTGCTTGATTAATAAAATAACTTTTTCTGGCTATGCTACAGTTCCTCTTCACCATATTGACAGTCAGTAGGAATATTTCTGTCAATCATGGCACGGCGACAGGAAGAAGGTGGGTCTCTAGCCTTCGTTTTTGGCTTTTTTTCCTATTTGATCAACCTGAATTAAGTAAAACAGCAGAAATAGAAAACATAAAAATGAGCCAAAGAATTAGGAGAGACTTTTTTTGGGGAAAACATTCTTGCCTCCTCCTCCTCTCTCTTTTTTTAAATATCATCAGCAAGGAGCAACTTCTGCCTTACTTTCTTTCATTGTCTAAATATCATTCAGAGGAATACAAGGCTGAAATAGTTCAATATGGAATGCCCTCCACCTACTTCCAACATTTCAGCCTTGCACAAAACTGATAAGATAGCCCGCCACTCTAGCATGTGCATGAGAAACCAGCTACAGAGCTGCAGTTCTGGTGGGTGCAGTTGGTGCAAAGCTAATGGGCTTAGACTTCCAAAAAGTGGCTTGTTGGGAAAACCAGGACAGAGGGGATCTCTGCCATCCTACTTGCCCTAGAAGAATCAAGTCAGATGATCTATTGTTTCTGCCCTTGCCCATAGCTCTACATTGTTTGCCACTAATTTGCTTCATTGAGAAAGACCTACTCTGAGCTTTACAAAAATTCATGGGTATTCCGTAAATGGCAGGAGTAATTTGTTGGGGGACTGGAAAGAAAGTGGCTAGATTGTCCCAGAAAATTTTAACTGCCCTGATTAAAGATTAAAAAAATCAAGCTTAATGAGTCCAAATGTAGGAAGAAACCTATAAGACCCTACAAGAACGGGGCTTAGAAGATGGTTAATGAAGCATGCCCAAGCTATGCAGCATGAAATATGAAGAGTTACAGGGAAAGTTGTGGGAAGAAAAAGAATCTTTAACGAGACTCTTTAGCCATGGAGAGAAATGACACTTTCCTTCCCTGCCAAGTTCTCTGGGAATTACAAAAGTGATAAATCAAATTTAAAATGTGCAAAAAAGAAAAGTTTGTTAGTAACAAGCTGCACGTTACTAATCTGGGAAGAAAATGCTAAGGTATTCTAACACAAGGTATAATTCAATATGTCTGAAACTTGTAAAAAAAAACCTCTTTCCTTTTAAACATTCTTCTGCCCAAATTAATTTTCTTGATCCCTAAATTGGCCAGAGCAAATATAAAGGTTTCAAAGAATTTGGATAACCCTATAATGCTAGGCTTCCAAAGTCTTACAAATGTTGACAATTAAAAAGGAGACAAAAAAGCCCTTAGGCTTTTTTCTTCTTCTTCTTTTCCTCAGGACAAAGTCTTGTCACGTTGATTCTAACCATTAATCTACCAGGAACAACTTGAATCCTGGGGAACATAAGAAATACATCTTTCTAGTGTACTTGCCAACACATGCTTCATGCAGAGTATTTTTATTGCCATGTCAGATGCTGCTGTATCCATGTCTTAGTGAGACAACATGAAAACAGCAACAGAAGAGCTGACTGGTAAGGGACAGGGTAAATAGAATAGAATAACAGAGTTGGAAGGGACCTTGGAGGTCTTCTAGTCGAACCCCCTGCCTAGGCAGGAAACCCTACACCACTTCAGACAAATGGTTATCCAATCTCTTCTTAAAAACTTCCAATGTTGGAGAATTTACAACTTCTGGTGGCAAGTTGTTCCACTGATTAATTGTTCTAACTGTCAGGAATTCTCTCCTTAGTTCTAGGTTGTTTCTCTCCTTGATTAGCTTCCACCCATTGCTACTTACTCTGCCTTCAGGTGCTTTGGAGAATAAATTGACTCCCTCTTTTTTGTGGCAACCCCTGAGATATCGTAACACTGTCACCCCTGGTCCTTCTTTTCATTAAACTAGACATACCCACTTCTAGCAACCATTCTTTTTATGATCTTCAAGTTAATTTTTTGTCTTTAGACCAACCAGTTTGGAGCATTAAAGCTGGACTCTCCAACCCCCAATCTGTGGACCGGCACTGGACAGCGACATGCCAGAAACCGGGCCACGCAAACAAGCGAAGCCCCATCTGCTGGATGCAGGCAGCACACAAAACCACACTCCCTCCGGTCTGTGGAAAAACCTCTCTTCACAGAACAAGTCTCTGATGTAGAGGTGGTTTCCTACTGGTTTGGACCGGTTCTACCAAGTAGGTAGTAGTCTGCTGGTTCTCGTGCCACCATCTTTTTTTTTTGAATTTTTTTTGGGGGGAATTTTTTTTTGAATTTGTTTTGGTTCTTCTTCTTCTGTGCATGCTCAGAAGCCAAGTTTCCGGCACTGTGCATGCATCACCATCTTGTTTTTGGCCTTTTTGGGGGGGAATTGTTTGGGGAGTTTTTCTACTGTGCATGCGCATGAGGCGCACCCACGTGGCGCGGGAGGCAGCAAACCGGTGGCGAGGTAAGTTAGAACCCATCCCTGCTCTGATGCCCCAAAGGTTGGGNNNNAGTGTTGGAGCATTCACAACTTCTGGAGGCAAGTTGTTCCACTGATTAATTGTTCTAACTGTCAGAAAATTTCTCCTCAGTTCTGAGTTGCTTCTCTCCTTGATTAGTTTCCACCCATTGCTTCTTGTCCTATCCTCAGGTGCTTTGGAGGATAGTTTTACTCCCTCTTCTTTGTGGCAACCCCTGAGATATTGGAACACTGCTATCATGTCTCCCCTAGTCCTACTTTTTGTTAAACTACACATACCCAGTTCCTTCAACTGTTCTTCATATGTTTTAGCCACCAGTCCCCTAATCATCTTTGTTGCTCTTCTCTGCACTCTTTCTAGAGTCTCAATGTATTTTTTACATCATGGTGACCAAAACTGAATGCAGTATTCCAAATATATAAAGTATTTCCTTAACTTGAAATAACAAATAAAGATATTTTCTTGCACCAATTTGTGGTGCTTGTCTCAGATGACAGGGTTGTGGGGATAGAACAGAAAAAGATATTGCCAGAACATATTTGTTTCATGGTTATTGTAAGTGTGAAAAGGTCTAAAGCCACCAATTATGAAAAAACAACAACAACAGGGCTTTTTCTTCTTTATGGAGATTTTCAAGCAGGTCATGGTTATCCCAAAGATGCTTTATTTCAAAGGCAACTTGTTTTGCTTGAAGACGTTTCACTTCTCATCCAGGGAAAAGTGAGAATCCATAGCTGAAGAAGTTTCTTGGATAAGAAGTGAAATGTCTTCAAGCAAAAACAAGAATGTCCAGTTGCCTTTTGAAAGAAAGCATCTTTGGTACAAGGATTTTTCTTATTTGGGAGAATAGATATGGGGGCTGACATAAACACAAGGTTGAAAATTAGTATAAGGAAAAAGTAAAGAAATGAGAAATGTTAGCGAGAGGATCATAACAAGATTAAAAACAACAAAAGCATTGGAGTTTTTTCCCCCTCTCCCTTTGCCATTCAGAAGAACTGCCTGAACATATTGTAGCAGAAGAGCAAGATACAAAGAGCAGCAAGTCTATACCTTTCCCAAGCTCTTTGCTAATAGAATTTGCAGAGATGATAAAACTTCATGATTAAGTACTTATGCCAATATCAGAGAATCTATTATACCATTCAACCTTCTCCTCTTGCTCACATTTTAAATACATATGGAAGCTGCAATAATAGACAACATTCTGCCAAAGCCAGAAATGTCACAAAGCCCACTGAAGTATTAGATCAATTTGAAATGTTCTAAAGTGATTTGCAGGCATATTTTCCAGCTCACAGCTTTGCATCTATTTCCAGATTGAGTTAAGAAATCCACTATGATTCGGGAATGTAATCAACTTGCCTTCACATCGAACCTTTGTGTAGATTTTACATAGCTTTTCTAGGTTGACTAGCTTTTCTAGGTAGACTAGCATTTTATTCTGGCAGGAATATTTCAGATCTGTATGGCAAGTCCTTAAGATGTGAGTGCAATATGAATCCCCCCCATGAACAATATTAGGAATAATGTCATTGAGAGATATGCTGCTGCTTCTGACCTTGGAGGTAATCTATAACCATCTTGCCTAACAGGACTTCATATGGTCTAGTTTCCTCTTAGGCTGATCCAGATCTACATTTCATGATACTGCATTGTACTTGGAAGAAAATGCTGATATCTCCAGTGAATAAAGGCTAATTGAGTTAGAAAGAATTCCAGAAGCTTATTTCCATACTGAATCGCTCTCTTCATTTTTCTTTTATGTATGTATGTGTATGTATGTTTGATTGATTTATAAAAATTGGATTTTGAGGTCTTCTGATTACACAAAACAATGTATAAAAGAATTTAAGAAGGAAATATGATTTCAAGAAAAGAATGTATACATTAAGAAAGGGTTAATATAACAATAACAATAGTTTTAAAAATCACCTGTGGCTTCACAAACATTCTAACTCAGGGTTTGAGCAAGAACCATGTTTTAAAGGACTTCCAGAATATTTGAAGGGTTGGAGCCATAGTTATTTCCAGTGGATAGAGGTCAGGCAGCATGACAAAGAAAGCATGTTTGCTCAATTTAGCAAGAGGACATTTAATTGAAGGGACTTGGAACAGACCAATGCTGTTCAATTGTACTGGACAGGCTGTGTCTGAAATAACTAGGCCCTATGCTATAAAGGGATCTATAAGTGATGGCCACCATTTTGAATTGTATCTGGAAGTTATTTTCATGTTTATCATAATAGCTGCCAGAGTTTTATATGCTTTTTATTGGAAAATATTTTTGATCTCTGTGGAAGAATGGTTAATTAATCTATGGGAATATGCTTTGATTGTTAGAACCACTGCATATCTACAGTAAAGAGTAAATCTGATGTACAATTCAATATTATTTGGGGACCATTTCTGAACTACAATTCTAAATAGGAATTGTGTCACATGCCATGTACATGATTCTAACCAGGTTTACACAATATATAAAATTATTGTTTCATTGTACTATTAGTTATAACTTTTCTTTTTTGACGTATTGATTCTAATTATGTTAAACAACAATTTCTACAGTTCAGTAAAGATATGCCTAGACTAGAAATTTGGTATGGAATGACTTATAGTACTCCAAGTTATTAATGGTGTATATTAATATATTAGCTATATGATATTTTAGATCTGATGTCTATTTAACAGTTGTTGGCCATCCACATGTATTTTTATACTTACATTTTTTCCTTCCTTGCATTTCATCTGGAAACATGTGATTTAAAATATAAGAGATAATTGTAAAGAACATGAGTGAAAAGATGGAATATATGGAATAGGTATAGAAAAGCTGTTTAAAATAGTTTTCACTATGTTTCTTTTCTCCTTTGCTCAGTTTTAATTTCTATTTCTTACTCTTTCTTACCACTCTGCATAATATTGCTTATCCTGAAAGGGTCATATAATGACCATATAATGGTCATATACATGTGGATCTTGGTATCTTTTTTTGTGTTTTGTTGTCAGTGGGCATTCACAGCAAAAGTGTATGTATAACTTACTGCCCCTGTGAATAGTTTGCCAATTGCACAGTGGCAGATGTGGCAGACAGCACTCCAGAGGGTTAACATCACCGCCCAGAGGATCATTGGTTGCCCTCTCCCCTCTTTGGAAGAGCCTTATAGCTCCCGCTGCCTTAAGAAAGTTCAAAACATTCATAAAGATCCTTCTCATCCTGGGTACCCCCTTTTTTTAACTATTACCATCTGGAAGATGGTACAGGATAATAAAAACAAAGACAAATAGGCTAAAAAACAGCTTCAATCCCAGGGCAGTAACTATATTGAATTCTACTGTATAGTGCAATATTAGTGCAATATTGGGTTTTCAATTCAATTGTATAGAATGTGAAGGATGTCTGTTGGTGTTTTATTTTGATAGTTAAAATATACACTGAAGATGGCACTCTGAAGTTCTTCCCTCTCCTCTATAGCATCCACACACACCCACATCCACAAATGCAAATTTAATGGACTTCATGTAAAAAATGACCAGGCTTAGTCTGAGGGCGGGGTCAAACATGTCATTAGTTTGCAGTCACTACCCTCCCATAAGAAACCTAAGATAAGCCCATCTGTGACTCTTTTCTAGGGCCAATTTCCCTTGACTGTTAGTAAATAAGATTCTTGTGTACAGGTATCATGCAATAAACTCATAGTACTTATGAACTCCGTCCTAGCCCCTGATTTCTTGCACCTGACAAACAGCATTATGGATTTAAGCATAGATTTCCACTCAAGTCTCACCAATAGGATATTCTGCAAAGTCCCTTAAGCTCCTCTGGAAATGGAAAGGAAATCCACATTTTCCTTCCAAAAACAACAGTCTCAAGAGGATCAATGGCCTTGCACATTTTTTTAACCCTTCTTTTCTTAGAATGGACATTTGGGGCCCACACCTTAATGTGCAGAGTTATTTGCATTAGATTCATATCTATATATTTGTTACTAACACTAACTAGTATTTCTCAATTATCTACTCTGAACCAGAACAATCTATTTAAATTTTTGCTGTTGTTTCAATTTTCATAGATTTCAAACACACTTCTATTTACTACTGTTGGAAGAAAGTTGAGTTTGAGGTAGCAAAATATCCAAGAAGCCTGTTAACATCTTTTCCAGCTAATGCTTTTTATTAAAAAAAAGTATAAAGATCTTTAGGAAGTGAACTGAGTTAATCAATGATAGCAAACAGGAATCTTTTGAAGTGAGCTGCAGCCCACAAAAGCTTATACCTCTTAGTAAAAGGTGTTACCAGACTTCTTCTGATTTTTGCACTTAATAGTTAACCCTAGTGTATGCATTTCCTGTATACTCTAGTTTTATGTCTGCTTTTTATTCTCTGAGCATCCTTGTTCTCGCTTCACTTTAATCATCTCTTGCAGCTGTTTGCAATGTAACATTCCCCTCCAGGTGTCTCTAACTTTCTCTCAAGTGAAAGCCTTCCTAAATTTCATTTAACGTAGCTTTTATTCCTGACTCCATTGCCAGGAGTAGTAAAACTGCCCTACTAGAGCTTAAAATTGCAGTAGTACAAGAAGACACTTCACAGGAGTTTCCTATTCGGTTTTTGTGTGTGTTTAATATAACAGTTCTTTAAAAATATTTATATCCAAGGTTTGACAAAAGATCCATAGAAAAGCTTTGCATATTAGGGTAGTTAATTTTATTTTCTGAGACTAGTTTGATAGTAGCTTATGGGAAATAATGTGTGAATAATGTTGGTATAATATCCTGGTTATGAGGTATTTTTCTGTAGGGAAGAATGTATAAAAATATTGTTTTCTGATCCTACTAGATTCCTTGTATAGCACTCCAGTCAATGGAAAAGCGGTCCAGGGGTGGGTTCTGGATCCTTTTGCTGCTGGTTCGCTCAGGTCCGCGCAATGTATGCACGCACAAAGCAATTTAAAAATAACTTTTGCACATGCACAGAAGCAAAAATTAGCTTTTGCGCATGCGCAGAAGCAAAATCCAAGATGGCGGCACTCATGGAGACAGAACCGGCTCTATAACATCATCTCTGAGTTACTAATGGTTCTAAAAAACTGGTTAGAACCGGTGGGAACCCACCTCTGAAGCGGTCCTTATTTAAAGTTAATTAAGATATTTAACCATGACTTTGAACAAGGAACATGACTATTTCTGCCTTTGTCATTTTTGTTTGTTTTAGATTTTCAAACCAATTGCCAAGATGGCCTATAATAACACAATTCTTAATGTAGTAAAAAAATACAAGAATTGGACTAGTCATAAAATCAATACAAAAATAGAAAAAAGCTATACAGGTGTAGTCTTCAACATATAACCATGGCTGACCTCAAAATTTCAATTTGCTAAGTAAGGCAGTTGCTTAATGAGTTTTGCTCCATTTTACAACCTTTTTTTAACTCCAGTTGTTAAGCAAATTACGAAACTGTTAAGCGAATTATGTGGCCATTAGGCAAATCTGACTTCTTCCATTGATTTTGCTTGTTGGAAGTCAGCTGGGAAGATTACAAATGATGATCACATGATCCCTTGACAGTGCAACGGTCCTAAGGACATGCCAGTTTCCAAGTGCCTGAATTTTGATAATGTGACCATGGGGATTCTGCAATGGTCATAAATGTGGTCATAAGTCATTTTTTTCAGTGCTAGTGGGCACGTGCATGTGCAGTAGAAAAAAATCCTGAAAAATTCAAACAAAAACCCCAAGGTCGAAAACAAGATGGCGACGTATGCGCAGTGCAGGAAATTCGGCTTCTGGCCTTGTGCAGAAGAAAAAAAAACCAAAAAAATTCAAAAAAAATATTTTCCCCCCAAAAAAGAAAAAAAAGATAGCGGTGCACATGGAGCAGAAGCGGCTCTGTGACGTCACCAGCGGCCTACTACCTATTCGGTAGAACGGTCCGAACTGGTAGGAACCCACCTCTGGTTAGCATGCATGCAGAATTAGGAAAAAGGTTTTATGAACATCCAGATGTATTTTTTTTCTTTTAAGATTTCCACAACTGAAGATGCTGCTATTAATTTTTAGATTCCATCAAACTGAAAAAAATAAATCTTTAGTTGTGTTGGTCCTTTCTTTCGTTGCAAATTAGAGGGAGGTAAAAGAGAATTAACCATATCAGAGGCACATGGTATTTCCCTACTCATATTACAACACAAAATCTGGGCAGTTCCTTTGGACAGGGCTGGGAAAAAGAATTTGTGAGGAGAAAGGAGGTAGAACAGCAGTAAGATGATTGGAGACAAAGGTTATAAGAAGCTAACTACATTTACAGGTCTGTAAATCTACACATTAGTTGCAGCTAAATATTTCTGGTGACTAAGCATGCTTATAGTTGGTTTACCTTTAGTTTTCTAAAGTGTGCTTTGCTGGTTTTGATTCTATTTTGTTTTGCTGCTCTTTGATTCTGTTCTCAAGGTTTAACTCTCAGCCTTTCAAATTAGTAGTAGTTTTACCTTTGGCTTGACAAAATTTTAAAACTGGATGTAACAGGATTTAAGCAGGACACTTAAAGTACTGAGCTCAAACTGCAGCTATGTTACACCAAGTTTCCTTGCAGGATATTTAAGGTTTTTTTTTCTTGAAAAATGTATTATTACATGTCTCTCAAGGAACTGCTTTAGCTCTTTGCAAATGGAAAACATTTTTTTGCAGATGCTGCTTCTGGCTTTTTAACTTATGAATTAAGGAACATTTTTACCTCTCAACTTTAGCTAAAAAGTTTGTTATTCTTAGGACAGATCAGGAAGGAATTGTGATTCAGTGTGGCATGTTGAATGCAAGCCATATGAGGCTGTACAGAGTTAAACGTCTATTCAAACTGATGGTATGTGTTACAGAATATCAGAGAATAATATAAAGTCTACACCCAAGTTTTTCTTCCTGCGCAAACTTCTTTTCAGTTTCTTTATCTTATGTGATGGAAAAATGCCTAGTAAGTGTTATATGCAATACGTGCAGAATTTTCAGATCTCTTTAAGGATATTTTACAAACTATAAGATGTTTAATGAGCAAATTTTTATTGTTTGCTGTATAGTTAATTATAGAAACATTTCCCCTAACTTCTTAATTGTTTCAAATAAATAGTGTTTTAAAATGATACATTCAGATGCTCCCCACCCAACAGATAATAGGTCTATTTTAAAAAAAAGAAAGAAAGTGAGCTGTATTTTGCTCCAAGCATCTGTCTTTTAATAAAGGATTACATTTTTTTCTATGCATGTGATAGAATGTAATTTGCACAACTCCTATTAACGGTACTGTACTAATAAAAAATGCATGCTGAACAGTTGGTCCTAAGCAGATTGCAGTCTTACTCTTGCTTTCGGGCAAAAATCTTTTGGTTTTTCTTTCTTTTTTTAAAAGAAATATTTTGATGAATAGATTCTTTCCAACCTTATACTTCTGTTTTGGAACAGAGGTTCTGTCTCCCCACCCCTTGGCTATATAGAAGACAAATGAAAGCCATAAGAGAATTGTTCAGTGTGTCCTATTGTCAGTAAATCATGATGTCCCTAAGATAAATTTAAAATGCATCTGAACACATTTTTGTTTCCATACTTACCTAATTGATACAATCTGCTTAGGAGTGATGACTGATGAAGTTTTTATGTACATAGTGAAGAAAAAGTGCAAAGGGGGGTATTTTGTTCACCCAGATGTAGTTTTTAAACATTTAATATAGCAATATAAAGTGATTGATGACATTATGATAATGGAGATGATAACGCTGAAGCTGCCCTAGATTTAAAAGGAGTTTTTGCTGGCAATAGCTTCTCCAGATGTTATGGGAAGATCTCTTGTTTCTTTTGGAGAAAACCAAAAAATGAAGATTGAAAGGCATGCTTAGGACAGTAGTTCAGACCATTGTGGGTCCAGGAAGAACTTAGAATAAGGATCAGAGAGCAGAGGTTTCTACAGAGTAGGGGGGAAATTGATGAGAGCACCATTGTCCCTTTTGTATATGCATTAAGAAATTGCAATGGACCTATGGAAGGGATAGTGCATGCGTCATAATAATGTGATGTGATTTCATAATGTTGATGTGAACCTTTGGTCTTTTGGGTATCTTCTACAATATAGATAAGCCTCAAAGAAAAATCTGGAAAAGAGAAGAATACCAGTAGTAAAAGGATATGCACAAGATCCCGTATATTATTCTGAACTGCACAGCCAAATTTTAGGTTTCAATGTTTAACTAAGGATTCTAATTGTAGATCTTATTATAGATGGATTTTTATAATAGTAGCAGAATACAACTCCAAAATCAGTAGCCAGCACAAAAGATACCGGAATGGGCAGGTTTTAATACTACTAAAAATGGCAGACTGAGGCCCAGTATTGGCCCAAAAGTAATCTTCTCACATCACAGATGCAAATTTTTTAATCCTAAAACAAGATACAATTTAACTCAAACATAAAGATATCTCCTGTTTCAGGTACTGCTTCCTGAAGACCATTACATCAGAATATCCTATTATTAGATTTCAACATTGTTCCTTATAGTTGAGGAAATTGTTTAAACTAAAATCTATTTTATTTATTTGATTTGTCAATCGTTTACAAGATAATAGGTATAAGAATAAACATGAGTATGAACACAGGAAATGGGTATGAATAAATTGGGACAGTACGACAAGGACGGTAGGCATGATGGTGTGCTTATGCATGCCCCCTTACAGACCACTTCGGAATGGGGTGAGGTCAATATTAGACAGTTTAAGGTTAAAGTTATGGGGGTTTGGGATGAAACCACAGAATCAGGTAGTGCATTCCAGGCATTGACCATTCTGTTGTATTTTCTGCAATCAAATTTGGAGAAGTTTACATTGAGTTTGAATCTGTTGTGCGCTCTTGTATTATTGTGGTTGAAGCTGAAGTAGTCATTGACCAGTAGGACATTGTAGCAGATAATTTTCTTTACTACGCTTAAGTCCGACCATAGGCAGTGTAGTTCTAGGTTGTCCAAGCCCAAAATTTCAAGCCTGGTGGTATAGGGTATTTTGTTGTGAGCAGAGGAGTGTAGTACTCTTCTCGTGAAATACCTCTGGACTCACTTAATTGTAAATGTCCGATATACAGTGTGGATTCCAGACATATGAACTGTATTTAAGAATTGGTCTAGCAAAAGTTTTGTATGCCCTAGTTGACAATACAATATTACTGGTGGAGAAGCTTTATAAGGTTAGGTTAACAACTCTTAATGCCTTTTTGGCAATGCTGTTACAGTGAGCTCTAGCACTTAGATCATTTGATATGAGTACTCCAAGATCCTTGACAGAGTGAGGGTCATCTACAAGGTTGTATCTGCCTTGCTTCTATTTGGTGTTCTGATTTTTTTTACCAATGTGTAAGACAGAACATTTGTTGGTTGAAATTTGGAGTTGCCAATTGTTTGACCATTCAGACACATAGTCAAGGTCGCTTTGAAGGACAATAGAATTGTTGGTGGTGTTGAATAGTTTCACGTCATCAGCGAAGAGTACGCAGTTGCTTACATGATCGCAAAGGTAATTTATGTAGAGTATAAAGAGTGTGGGTCCTAGAAACTCTATTCTTTATTTATGAGATGTGAGATGATTTCTGATATTACTATTACTCTTTCAGAAACATGGTAGTTTAGGCAAATTTTTGGTTTGAGATTAAATGTTCTCAATCTTAGGTCACATCTGTAAGGAAGACTTAGTAATTCTATGAAATAAATTAAATCTAATTAGAGGGATTTGAGTTCTGTTGTTTACAAACAAACAAAAACAACTAAAGCAGAATTGTTTGGGATACAAAATAGTCTGATGCTTTTCCAGGGAATTTGGATTGTATAGCCCAACTTTTTTCAATAGGCACGGTGAATATTAAATGTGTTGCTTTTGTCAGCTAGGTGAAAACAGTAGGTAATCAAGGACTGGAATGCTAATTGTTGATAGTAGTAAAGTATAATGACTGCAAAGAGCTGACATCTGCCACAAGTCACCAATAAAAGGAAGATGTTTCTTTTTATACATTTTATACAAATAGTACTGAATGAACACCACCAAGCGTGATCTGGGCCAAGCCAGTCTTGGATAGAATTTATGACCATCCTCATAAAAATTAAGAAAGGTGACCATGTTTGTTCAATTCACAGTCCTACCTGTTTGCACTCCTAGAAACAAAGCACTGATTGAAACAGAGTAATTATAGTTGGATTTTTTCAGATTGCTGTGGCAGCTGGCACTAATCAGAGAGGTTGCAATAAAGGGCTAATCCTCTCTTGGAGGAACTAATGGTTTGCTACTAATTTTAATTTACAGTAACATGTAAAAATCTTCAGAGGTGTTGGGATTAGCCAACTAGCCATATCTATCCAGGAGCTCTGCTGCTCTGAAATTTTGCACCAAGCACATGGGGAAGATTGGAGGGGCTACCTTCAGGATTCTTAACTCTGCCTTTCTATGCTTCTCATGATGAGGTCATTGCTCAGAATAGGCCAAGCCATCTTCCTACTCAAAATGCAAAACAAAATTAGCGGAAAGATGAAAAGATGTACAGTATATAGACAAACAGGAGAGGGAAAAACAGTTGCATTATGTTGGAAGCTGGTTGAGGTTTCAGTGTAACATTATTAACTGTGACTGCTTAATTAAGGTAAAATTGTCCTGTCCAATGTCTAAATTGAAAAAAAACCACCCCAAAATGAAGTAGAACTCTCTTAAATGTTTATATAGAGGATAAAAACATACTGATATAGATTTTTAAAACAAACCCTGATTCAGAACGTGGAACATGTTTTTTCTCCAAAAGATGGAATTTCTAAAAATCCATAAAATAACAACATAGGAAACAAAGAAGATTTTAAAATTATTTTATTTTTAAAAATATCCAAAGAAGACACCCTGAATGTGTGTCATCAGCACATTTTTGTATCTGAGTTTGCATGATAGTCCATAGATTAGAGCCACGGTGACGCAGTGGTTAGAATGCAATATTGCAGCCTACTTTTGCTGCCTGATGGCTGCCTGCAACTTGGCAGTTCGAATCTCACCAGGCTCAAGGTTGACTCAGTCTTCCATCCTTCCGAGGTGGGTAAAATGGGGACCCAGATTGTTGAGGGCAATATACTGACTCTGTAAACTGCTTAAAGAAGGCTGTAAAGCACTGTGAAGTGGTAAATAATTCTAAGCGCTATTGCTATATTAGAGATCCTGGGGTGAACCCACTTGAGATAAAACTGGGTTTTGACTGCCTTTGTGGCCACAATGCATGGTAGAGGCCAATGTCTACAAGCTGGAGATGATTGTGATTTAAGGAAGATTATGACTTGGAATATGATGAAAGTAATTGATAAAAGGGAGGAAGAGAGAGAAGATTGTGTGAAAGTAAGAGAAAGAATAGAATAGAATAGAATTCTTTATTGGCCAAGTGTGATTGGACACACAAGGAATTTGTCTTGGTGCATATGCTCTCAGTGTGCATAAAAAGACAAGATACATTCATCTCAGCATGCCCAAGTAAATATGGTGGTCAAACTTTTGGTGTCCACTTGTCAAATGATAAGTAAAAGTGGTAATATTTGCTCAGATGATGAGAAATATGTGTTTTTTCCTGAAATTTATCATGCATTGACAATTGGATTTTTCTAGAAAATAAGAGTAGCTTGTTTTTAAGTGGAAGAAGAATGGGGGGGGGAAGATTCATACGCAGGAAAACAGGTTTTTTATGTTTAAGTGCCCATTCTTTGTCTTTTAATAAATTTGTCTTGTCTCCACTTGAACAGGTAAATAATACATATAATTTATATCCTTGAAGCTAACCACACTGATAAAATATTTGCAGATTTAGACCACAACTTTATCCTTTATTTATTTAAAACCATCTTGATACAGAATTAATTTATACACCACAAATTATTATAGAAAAGACCACAGCAACTTCCTGTGGTTAAAAAAGAGAAGGTAATCTGTAATTACCAAAAGAAATCAAAACAGGCATTCTAACATGATTCTGGGTTACAATGGAAACAATCTCCAAGCTCATTAAGAATTTACCATACATATAATTCAAAGGCATAGTCTCATAACTCACCTGAAAGGCTACTATTTGAAGATAACTGCTTATAAATTGAATTGAAGCTACAGTCAACTCACTTACCGTATGTCTCTTATCATCCAAAATCTGGTGAATTTAGCACGAGACTGAAGCTTTCAGATTTTCTTCAATCTGTATTTTCTAGTTGAATCCATCACTTATTTGCTTATCAAATTTAAGCATAATATTTTCCTCAGCATATGGCAATCCGCTTTGAAAACTGAATCAACTTTAATAATCTGTTTATTTTATATAAAGCCTGCTGTTTAAACAAAAGCAAAAGTTAATCTTGTTTTCTATTTTCAAATCCTAAAATGTGGTAGATTAGATTATATTTCAGTCTGAAATTGGTATCCCATGATTTAGCATAATAAATCTTCCCCTCATTGCATGCTTACTTTTTTTTTGTCTGTAGAGGTGAACTTTGCTGTATCTTATTTTATGAAATGGCATCTTATTTGACATTCCATTCAAGTTTTCAAGATACTGCCGAAGCTGTGTTAGCTCAATCCTATATTCATCTTGCCTTAGGAACATTTTTGAATTTGTAGCAAATCATAGAATATTTTCAATATTTCCTGATTGGAAGTTTTTCAACGGCAGCTTAAATCACTTTTGCCAGAAGATGATGCATATATTTTGATTTTAAGAATACACTCCAGTCCTAAATTAGTTCTTTCAACATCTAATATGTTGAAATGGTGCCAAACTAGGAAATCTGGTTCCATGGAACAATTTCATCATACAACATTTAAACAAAGGGTGGTAAGACCACACTTGGAATACTGCATCCAGTTTTTGTCACAATATATAAAAGATATTGAAACTCTGAAAAGAGTGCAGAGAAGAGTGACAAAAATGACTAAGGGGTTGAAGGCTAAAACCTATGCAGACTAGTTGCAGGAATGGGTATGGCTAGTCTGGTGAAAAGAAGGACTAGGGATGACATGATAGCAGTGTTCCAATATTTGAGAGGCTGCCACAAAGAAGAGGGAGTTAACCTATTTTCCAAAGTACCAGAAGGCAAGACGTGAAGCAATGGATGGAAACTGGACAAAGAGAGAAGCAACCTAGAATTAAGGAGAAATTTCCTGATCTTAAGAACAACCAACTAATGGAACAACTTGCCTTCAGAAGTTGTGGGATGTCCAACAGTGGAGGCTTTTAAGAAGGGACTGGACAATCATTTGTCTAAAATGGTATAGGGTCTCCTGCTTGAGCAGGGGGTTGAACTAAAGACCTCCAACATCCCTTCCAACTCTCTTATTCTGTATTCAGTTCTGCTGCCTTCATAATTATGTTATTTAGATAACAGTATGAAACAGAAATGAAACAGAATAACTTTCTGCAGTTTCTGATTTGAACTTTTTCTTTGGCACCTTTGGTATTTAAAGGAATATCTAAATAATTTGGCAAATCCAGACAATGTGTAATTCAGGAAATGACCGAAAATACAGCTTCAAAAGGTTATACTTCTGTTGCACTTTATCATATTAAAAATGGATGTCATAAAAATCTAGTTACTCTAAGGTGGAAGTTTCTGTAGTGTGGAAAGAACATGCCAGCTCAAGGCTTGGTGAGGCATTAATTAATTCTGCTAGCAAGACTATAGTTGAGCCTTATATTGAAATGTATCTTCTCTGTTCTCTTCTTGGCAAGAAAGCATCCATGTTTTCATCCACTGAGATATCTTACAACAGATGTTGTAACTCTGTTGAATCTTATCTCTTTTATCCCAGAAGGAATATCTGATTCATTATTGACAGCTGACCATCTGACTGTTAAATGTAACAAATACAAGTAGGGTGAGGAATAAATCAGTTTCTTCTATGGTTGAATTCCCCTGAAAAGTGTTATTTGTCACTCAGGAAAGCTCACTTGTGAACTACAAAAGGAAGACAAAGCGGGTGGTACAGAGAGGGATTACATTTTTAAAAGTGCCTTATGTACCTTTGCTGCATTACAAGATTTCCAACCAATTTGAGAAAAGGTATGATTGCCAGTCCTTCCTCAGGAAATTGAATATTGTTCAATAGTCTGAATATTTGGAAAACCAAAGGCTAAAATACAATTATAGGAGAACATTATCAGAAGTGATCAGTTTTGTGCTCTCAAAAATATGGAAATTGATAGAAACAGCTGGAACTAAACTGTTGGAGGCTGATATGGAGGAAACAAAATATGGCCCAATTGACATGTTGCTGGATTGGCACAGCATATAACTATTCATCATAGAAATTATGTTGCTTGGGTAATTTATTTCCCCCCACGTAGACTCTTAAGCTAAAATGTATTGTGACACAAATGTTCTATGATCTCTTCAGAATGTATTTTCAGCCTTGAATCAATCCTGTGCATTGTTTTGGAGATCTGACTAAAATAACATATGAATTCGCTAGATTTAATTGTAAATTCAGAGGATGCGGAAAAGAATAACCTTGAGTTGGAGAGGTATGTCAGTGTATGTCAGTGTTATGACATACACTGACACTCTATGTCAGTGTTAAATTTAGATTATTCTGACTTAATTTAGTTTATACTACCATAAAGCTTAACAAATTTAGGAATACATTTTTGGTTTGAAACAACAATAACAACACACACAGAGAGATATAGGCAGCAATGGCAAAATAACAGTATATACTGTATTCACAATATAAAGTTAAATCAAAGTTAAGCAACAGTGATTATCATATATGGTAAATATAATCATTGGTCTTTAGGGGTATCTTTAGAACATTAGTTAAATTTATCAGCATTATATATAATCTAATACATAATACATTTTGATACATATTTGATATACGTATCAAAATAATATACTGTGTAAATTTTAGAATAATATAATAAAATAATATATATATAACTCTTCCACTTCCTTGTTTCAATAATTTAATTTGATTTTTGTATAGTTCATCTGGTCACACATACACACACACTGTATGTCATTGGGTTGTTTGAAAGATGTGTCAGCAATGAAGAAATAAATGGATTGGCAGAATTGAATAACTAATTATCCAAATTATTTATGTTTTCAAGGCAGAACAGAGCAACCTTTTTAGTATTTGCAATGTTAGCATCCCATTCTTCAACCACAAGCAGCATAAATGTGGATAACTGTCATGTTAAAGGGTTTTCTATGGTCCAATTTATCAATTTTTGGTCCTTGATTATACTGTATCTTTGCTGTATCTTTTCTGGCTATGAAACCAATGGCATTTTTCTTAGTTTTTCATGCCCTGAATAGTAAACAGTTTGATCTTCTGACTGAAACTATCCAATTCCAATCCATTTCAATTCATTGATGCCCAAGATGTCAATGCATACTCAATTCATTTAATCCTTCACTGTGTTTCCTGTGTTCAAGCTTTATTATATCCCATGTTCTTTAATTCTGTCTTTGCACTTTGGGACTTTCCTTTCCTGCACTGCAATATCAGCAACTAGACTTCCCAAAGGCTTTAATTTAACTGGATCATAAATGCCATTAATACTCTGAAAAACTCAGTACTTTCTCAATAACAAGTTGAGTTCCATCTGACCTAAGGGGCCTATCATCCAGTGCAATGCTGTCAATCACTTTTATCTTGCCTATATATGTGGCATCTTGCTGAAACCCAAGAGTGTTTACTGTTGCTTTCTCCCACGCAGCATGAAACAATCCCTTTGCCATTGTCACTAAAGTGATCATCTGCCTCCAGCATCTTTCTACATCCCAATTGCCCAGTATAATATTTTAGCTGTGCAGGTGAAATGATCTTCAAGCCATGGGTGATCCTGAGAGAGTATATATCTTTGACATGTGCTTCTTTGCTCTTCCCTCCAAGGAACACCCCTCCCCTTCCCAGCACCTCAGGACTTGAAGAAGGATCCAAATACATCCACAGTTAAATCCTCACCAGGCTTCTATGGATTTTATATGAGAAGGCTATCAAGTCTTTGTTTTATAGCTGCAATTTGCTCTTTCTGTCAACAATCTCATTCTTTTTGCTTTCCCCAAATTGTACTCTGCGGTCTCATTTGTGGTGCACTCAAACTTTTTGCTGAGACGATTTATATCTTGGGCAATTTTATTCACTTCAGGAAGAATACACCAGGTAGCTATCAGAAGAGAATAATGGTGAGGATAAGAGAAGGGGCATGTGAGTCTTGGGCCCAGTTCAAGAGTACATCTGATTTTCCATCATTGGAAATATGTATTTAATTTGAAACAGTCTAAGGGAGAGGAAAGGAAGGTTCTCATGAGAACTGCCCAGATGTATGATCTTTCCAGTGACACCTTCCCCCAACCAGACTTGGTAAAACAACTGGCTATTCATAGAACTTGGGGTAACATTCAAATATATTACTAAAAGAACTAAAAAAAGAAGCAATGATTTATTTAATACAGCTCAGTCCAAAAGACAATATTTCTAATGGCATAAGAAAGCTATTCATTTTATTTGCATGCTTTCCATTCTCTTCCAAAGATTATAGCACAGGAATCATGTAAGCCCATTGTAGACTGAAAAGCATGGAAGGCCATTGCACAGAGATGAATCAACATTGCAGCCTTCCAGTAAACAGATACGAAGGCAAATCTTTCGAGAAGTTAGTTTGATGCCTGTCAAAGTTATCAAATTGTTTAGGGTTCGTGTTCTAAATGCACACAGGAACACATGAAATACTGCCAAAATATCTCTGCTGAAATCTGCTTCTTTTGCTCAGTGCTTGAAGTTCTTAAAAATTAACATGGACAGATTTGTAAATTAAGGCATAGAGAGAGAAGGGGACACAACATCCTTTGTAATGGTTTTTCATGGTTGCTAGTGGTGATGTTTTCTATTTTTTATGATACCAGCCAGCATCTGGTGAGCATTAGATTACAAAAGATGAATGTTTGCCTTTCTTCTTCTTCATGGTTCCTTTGACTTCTGTTCATCTTTTTTAATGTTGTTCATCCACTCTTGTTTTGGTAAATCATTTGGTAAATCTTGTAACCTTCTTAAAATTTAAGAAACAGTGGTTACCGTGTTCTTATAGCTTTTGTTACCAGTTTTCATGATCAGGTAGTTGTCATTTAGCCACCACAAATAGGACCAGCAACTTAGGTGGTCACTTAGAAAAATTGCAACCATACTTATGGTTTTGTTCAGCTTTCCTTTGCTTTACCGACCTGTGAAAGTTCTAAGGGTTTATAATGCAAGGATTGATTGTAAAGCTTCTTTTTCATCCCCATTGTAACTGAATGGTTGCTAAATGATGGAGTTTCTGGTGCCAAGTAATGTCATTAAGTAAGGACTACCTGTATTGTAAATAATTGGGAATATGTATACATGCAATAAATGAAGATATGATTATTAACAGTTAATTAATATTATTTAGCTGGAGCAGTTAAGGCATTAGAAGAGGGAGAGCCAGGTTCTAGTCCATCTTGAAATAGAAATAGAATAACAGAGTTGGAAGGGACCTTGGAGGTCTTCTAATCCAGCCCCCTGCCAAGGCAGGAAACCCTACACCACTTCAGACAAATGGTTATATAACATCTTCTTAAAAACTTCCAGTGTTGGAACATTCACAACTTCTGGAGGCAAGTTGTTCCACTGATTAACTGTTCTAACTGTCAGGAAATTTCTCCTTAGTTCTAAG
>JANHFT010001408.1:106030-116545 GCA_032467955.1 Pseudoxenodon macrops
CTTAGAACTAAGGAGAAATTTCCTGACAGTTAGAACAATTAATCAGTGGAACAACTTGCCTCCAGAAATTGTGAATGTTCCAACACTGGAAGTTTTTAAGAAGATGTTAGATAGCCATTTATCTGAAGTGGCGTAGGGTTTCCTGCCTAGGCAGGGGATTGGACTAGAAGACTTCTAAAGTCCCTTCCAACTCTGTTATTCTATTCTAAGTTTAATGAAAGATACCAGGAAATGAGAGAAGATAAATATTTCCTGAAAAAGCTTGCTACCATTCTAGCTGAACTTTTGTGTAAAATTTTTGAAATATCGTTTCAAACTATTTCCCTGCCTGATCTATAGTCATCAGCTATAGTTATACCAATTTTTAAAAAGAATGACCCTAGTTCAGTCAAAAATTATAGACCAATTTCTTGTTACATGCAAAGTTATGGAATCAATTATAAACCAATCCATCGTTCACCACTTATAGAGACAAATAATTTGCTATCCGACAAACAGTTTGGCTTTAGGAAAAACTCATCCTGTAATTTACAACTTTTGCACTGTAAAAACATCTGGACTACATATCTTGATTAATATAAAGCTGTTGATGCAATTTACATAGATTTTTGTAAGGCTTTTGATACAGTAGTACGTGATAAACTGCTGTTGAAATTAAACTCTTACGGCATTTCTGGACCTTGTTCTATATCAACTTTTATGTGATCAACTTAAAAGCAATTGCATTCTTTTTGCCGATGATGTAAAATTATTCAATTCTACAGATAATTCTGTTGTTTTGTGAAGTGATCTCGACTATGTGTCTGAATGATCATCTATTTGGCAACTTAAAATTTCGATTAATAAATGCTCTGTCTTACATATTTGTAAATGTAATCAGAATGTCAAGTATAAGCTAGGTGGCATTGATCTAGCACAGTGATGGCTAACCTTTTTGTCATCGTGTGCCGAAAACACGTGCCTGCGACAGTGCTCGTTAATACTGGCACCCATAATGCAATGCGTGGGCCCTTTGCATCCGTGCACGATCCCCACCACGCTCCCCCTGCTACCCCATAGATGTGCACACAATCCCCCATGCTCCCACACCCCTTGTGCAACTTCCTATGTACCGTTTTGGGCCTAGTAAGCCTCCCTGCAGCATTCTGGGACCAAAAACAGGCCACAGGGGGTGCCCCATATCCCCTGCCTTCCTCCTGGCCCATTCTTGCATGTGTGACTTCCTGCGCATGCACACATGATGCCACTTGCATACATGCATGTCTTCTACATGCGCTCCACCCCTGTGTACCCCAAAAATCAGCTTGCCAGTGGGAGGCATGCACGCACATGAGCGGTAAAACTGAGCTGGGCGATGGCTCGCATATGCACAGAGAGGGCGCTGCGTGCCAACTGTGGCACGCATGCCATAGGTTTGCCATCCCGGATCTAGCAGATGATTCTCACTTTGTTAAGGACCTAGGTGTACTTATGTCTGCCGATTTATGCCCCAAAGCTCACTGTAACAGCATTGCTAAAAAAGCATGAAGAATTGTAAACTTAATTTACGGGGAAAAAAATCCCTCTGGAAACATTCTATTGCTAATTAGAACTTATAAAACGTATGCAAGACCAATATTACAATATTGTTCAACTGTTTGAAATCCTTACCATATATCTGACATTGTACAATCAAGTTGGGTTCAGAAGTATTTCACGAGAAAAGTCTTGCACTCTTCTGTAGAATTCCTTATGCTACTAGGCTCGAAATTCTTGGTTTGAATAAATTAGAACTGCATCACTTGTGGTCAAACCTAGGTATTGCATACCAAATTATACATAGTAATGCTTTACCTGTGTAATGACGTTTTCTGTTTTAATCGCAATAATACGCGCACGAACAATCGCTTTAAACTGAATGTAAATTGTTCTAAACTTGACTATAAAAAATATGATGTCTGTAATAGAGTTGTCACAGTCTTTAATGCCCTATCCGGTTCAACTTTCTCAGTTACAAATTTTCAGAGTTTCAGTGACAAATTGACTTCCGCGGACCTTACTTCATCCTTAAGTGGTCAGTAGAGGGGGGCCTCTCATCGCTGTCATTGTATTTTTATTCTCTTATTCTTGTTCTGTTTTCATTTGACAAATTTCAATCAATCAATCAATTAAATAAATAAATACATTAATAAATAAATAGAAGTATTGTAAACATGTCATTGTGGGGATTTTGCTATGAGATTACCTTCATATATTCTTCATATGATTTTCAGAGAAGGACAGTGGTTGATATTGGTATAGCTGAGATTATGACTCTTGAATTCAGCCATCCTGGTTCTTTAGATCAACTAGACTTGTTGTCCGGAGATTCTCCATAGAATCCAGGTCATAGCTGAATTTTAAAAAACGCTTCACTTCTTATCCAAGTTCTGAACTGAATAAGCTTTTTGGATGAGGCATAAAACATTTTAAAACAAAGCAAAATCCCCCCAAGAAAGTCCAGGTGCCTTTTGGAAAAGCACCTTTGGGACAACCAATCCAATTTAAACACAATTTGAGGGCATCCAGTTGAGAAACTTGTGCTAGAATGATCAGTGAATGGATTTTCCCTTTGGATGCCAAATGTGCCAATAAATTTCTTTTGTATCATCTTTATGTCAATTTTGATTTAACATGTTGATTTGGAAGGGGCTTAAGCCAGTATGTATCATCAGTACCTTCACGTACAAAAGTACATGCTCAAAGATTTTTGCCATCACCATCTGAATTGTATTATCAGTTTTATTTTCAATTCAGATTTTAATTTTTGCTTTTGTGATACCATATTAGGTGTACATATACATCTAATAAAAAACAGAAGTCTTTAAAGCAAACCAAAGTTTGTTTGCTGGTATGTAGGGTTTGTGTGTTCATTTGAAGCTAGATGAATATTCTTAGACGGATGTCCAATGTTTGAAAAGTGAACGTTAAAAACAATATTGTTGCAAAGAATTTTAATAGTAAGTTTATATTTTATGAGTGATAGAGGAAAGCAGTTCAGACATAGCCACTGGGTTCTCTGAAGCTAATATGCAGTGGAGCCAATCTTTCCTACAGGGATGTCCAGAGCCATAAGGGTCAGGAGTTTCACTTTCAACATCATAGCAGAAGTAGGTAGACAGAAATAATTTGTTTCCCTGACTCTACACGACATTTTGACCTCCTATTGAGATGTGTTGCTGTATGGTCATTTACTTTATTCTTCAGGTACCACAGGAAATAATAACAAATGTTCTGACTAAGAACATAACAGTACCCAGACCGTTTTAAAAATAGAGATATTCCACTTGATCTACAAGATTGGGAAAGGACTCCAAGAAATGCTTTGTGTTCAACCCTAAAGACAAATGATTTTTAGACCAAACCAAATGAACATTTGGCTCTTCTGGGCTCCCAATAACACTTTAGCGATAAAGACTCATGTTAAGTTGCAAAACATTATGAAAATACTTTCCTGATTTCTAATATCCCTACTTTCATTGCAGGTCTTTCTTATGGTTCCTGGTGACCACACATTGTCCCATTCTTGCTCATTGCAGCAGTTAGTGCTTCACAGAGGTCCTGCAATGGACATTTATTGCAAGTAAGTTAAATTGGAGGTGAAAAAAATTATTTTGGTGGAATACAACTTTTCAAGTTGAAGTCGGACAATATTGGGCCCAAATTCAAAACTAATTCTAATTAATATTTTGATTCTATCTTGCCGTTCATACATCCATCAGAAAACAGAATGAGATATAGTGCTAAAACACATTCAGACCAGAAGTGGGTTTCTACTGGTTCGGACTGGTTCTATGGAACCGTTAGTAACATGGCAGCTGGGTTGCTGGAACCAGCAGCGACCAAGGCCTGCTATGTCCCTGAGCCGGTTCTCTTGGCCACACCGTAGGCGGCACCATCTTGGTTTTTTTAGTATTGTGCATGTGCGCCCACACGCAAAATGTGCCTGCCCACAGAGTTTGTCCCTGAACAAATCGGCAGTATCAGGATCCGGAACCCATCCCTGATTCAGACTGTATCAGTATGAGAAAGAATTGTCTTTTTTGTCAATAATTAATTTAAGTTAGAACTAAGAAAAATACACCCAAGAATATTAAATCTGTAAAAAGAAGTACCACAATAAAAATTTGTTTTTATTTTATTTTACTTGGTGTTCATTTTATAAATCGATAAAAAGACATTTCTTAAATGCTTTTTTTAAAAAGTAAGAGTAAGAAATTTAAGAAAGTAAGAGAAGAAAAAATTAAAAATGTAGTCTGAAGTTTGGTGTCTACACTTGGATGAGGTTTATGATTAATTTTATGTCGGTCTCCAGATGTTGGAGCTTTGTCCATTTTTTAAAAATATCTCTAATGTTTACCAGAATATGTGTGAAGTATAGTCTTTAACAAAGTTTTCTTTCATAAACCTAGGCTCTAGTTCCAAAACAGAATCCAGGAAAATATTTCTGACCAAGAGCTGGATGAAAAAAGAAGTTCAAGGGAGTAGTAAAGAAAGGAAAAGAAGCTCATAAAAGATTAGAAAAGCTGAATGCTTGCCCAACATATTTAGGAAGATTATGGAGAGGCACCAAATGTTCCATTTACATTGTATGAACACTGTCCTTTTGGTGCTTATTTGGACTGGCATTGCAGCAGCACAGAAGGATTGCACAGGTGTGGAGTGTAAGCAGCCAGAAAATTGCATTGAAGAAGTTCTAGAGCCTGGAGAATGCTGCGCCTCTTGTCTGCACAATGGCTGTACTTGCGAAGGATACCAGTACTATGATTGTGTGAATGTAGGCTTTATCAATGGAAAAGTGCCTGAAGGGAAGTCCTACTTGGTTGACTTTGGAAGCACAGAATGTTCTTGTCCCAAAGGCGGAGGTAAAATCAGCTGCCAGTTTATGTTATGTCCAGACCTTCCACAAAACTGCATTGATGCTGTTCTACCAGCAGATGGATGTCCCGAATGTGGAAGGATAGGCTGTGTCCACGAAGACCAGAAATACGCTGCGGGACATACATTCCACATGCCTACGTGCAAAGTGTGCCATTGCCCTAATTCTGGCGGTGACCTCATGTGCTATCAGCTCCCAGATTGTAATGAATCCACGTTAACCTCCCCTAATCCATCTGATGCCATGGAAGTAGAGCAGCACTATGATGATCCCTACAGTTATGACCAAGAGGCACCAGAAGGAGACGTCACTCAGGTGGAGCCACCCAAAAAGTACTACAGTTATTCAACACAATTAGAACAAGAGAGCATAGGCCAAGAACAAAGTGAGGATTATGACTACCTTGCAAACAGTGTTACTCCACCTTCATTGACTCAGTCTATTTCAGACCCAGCAATGCAGCAACAAACCAGCACAAATATTCCTCTCTTAAATCATGCAGGAAACAGGAGCAACAGTGAAAATAGCAAGGTCACGATAAATACAAGCACAGTATCAACAAGCAAAGCACCACAAAGATATAAGATGACCACTACAAGTAGTGTGTTAAAGGAAGAAGTCATGGCAACAACTGAGACACCCAGGAATGGGGTGGAAGCGGAGAGGCAAAACGCGATCAACCATGAGAAAATTGAGCAAGGAGAAAATCCTCATTTTAGAATCAAACTAAACAGGAAGAAAGACCAGAAATTAAAAGTACCCAAATCATTGGATTTCAAGGAATCCAAAAGAGATAACTTTCCTGAAGTCAAATTTAATCCGACACCATCATCGCTGATTGCCTTGAAAGAAGACCGCAATTGGATAGCCCCCAAACAATCTCAAACACTTTATCATTACCAGCCTGATGAAGATGTGGATCCAAACTCTGTTCATACGTCCTCCAAATTATCAGAAGGTAAGCTGTTGGTTTCAGTGCCTTAATGTTAAATCAGTAAACAGTAAAGTAGAACTGCTGCCTGTTTGCTGCAATAATAAAATGTACACTTCATTTAGTGACCATTGAAAGTTACATCAGCACTGAAAAAAGTGACTTATGACCATTTTTCACGCTTACATCCATTGCAGGATCTTCATGGTCATGTGATCAAAATTCAGATGCTTAGGAACTGGTTTATATTTATGACAGCTGCAATGTCTGGGAGTCATGTGATCTTGTGACCTTATGACAAGCAAAGTCATTGGGGAAGCCAGATTTACTTAACAATCGTGTAACTGATTTAACAGCTGAAATGATTCACTTAACAACTATGGCAAGAAAGGTCGTAAATTGGGCAAAGCTTACTTAGCACATGTCTGACTTAGCAACATAAATTTTGGGGTCAATTAGGGTCATATGTTGAAGACTACCTGTAGTCTAACTAACATTTGCAGAGTCAAATTCTTTGTAGAATAGTGATACATAGTTTTAGTGAAAGTGAGTGGATAGCTGGTCAGCTGTAATGTAATTTACCATTTTTTTCTCTTTCTTTGAGAGCTTATCTAACATTTGGACTTTTTTACCATTTGATTTGATGGAAAAGAAACCACTTTTGGATATTTTTTTTCTCCTAAAGGAAAAGAACATTTGGATGAAATTGTCATGGTTGGCATTTTGAATTTATATTAGTTCTGATTAAGAAGGGAGTGTGAGTATTTTGCTATCTTTTGTTGCATAATTGTTATTAAAATTTTCAACTTTCTAACTTTGGAGACTCCCAAAACAAGATATCATAAGAATGTTCCTCCTGTGGAAAAGTAAAGAAAAGATGAGCAATTAGCATCTTCTACCAGTTGTAAAAAGTTCATAACCACCCCAAAATCTGAGTAATTTCCCCCACCCTTTTTAATGAAAGCATACAGTGAATACAGCAAGCAGGTAGCCTTTTCATGGACGAAGATACTTTTACAGGATTGTTAACATGTCATAATAGAAATGTTAACATATCATAAAAGTGCTATTGCTATCTATTTTACTTTAATTCATATATCTTCCTTAAATATATTTGATTTGACTTACTTGCCATTGAAAAAGTAAAATTAAAGTTTGAATTCAAGTGGTTTTAAAGATTTGATGAAAATATTAAATTATTATCTTTATTGAAAAATTTAAGCACATAAGTGTTTGGGCAATGTTAAGTAAATGTCTAATCCATATTTGTTACTGACAAAATTTAATATTAGTTAAATTTGGACCCAACTGACCTCAGTAACTCTTGCATATATTATATAACATTAGTTCAAACAGCAATGTGAACTGGTTTATGACCTGTATTGAAAATGAAGCTACTTGCTGCTTTGAAAGAGAAATTCTTTGTTAATAATGATTTGTTAAATGAGTAGTGTTTATGTTAAATCCCTCTGTGCATTAATAAAAATATTAGTCCATCTCTTAAGACAATCTTCATAGATTTGCTTGCTGTAGATAGCTTTGTCAGGTGTTGAAAGGAACCAATGATGTTAAGCATCTGAAATTGAAACAGGGGAGTGATCAATGTTTCCTTCTAGTGAGCCAGTCACTCATTGCCATAAGGACACCAAGGTTATGCTCTCATGGCAAAATTGGCCAGATGTGACTGTCCTATATGCATGAATGGAGTTAATATGATGTTATGTCAGTCTATGTTGTGGAAACTCTAGAAGTGAATTGTCTGTGGAGATTCTCAGTCATCCAGGTCATGTTTGTCCCAAAGGTGTTTCTTCAAAAGACAACTGGACTTTGTTTTTTCCTTGAAGATATTTTGCTTCTTCAGTTCTGACTGAATGAATGGTGGTGGATGGAAGGATTTATATTACTTGCTGGTCATCTGGTTGTTAGCACTCTTTCTGAGAGTCATTAAGCCCAATTGGAGAATTATCTGTCCCCTCAGAATCACCTGAATAATGCAAATGAGTGTGGAACCTTCTTGGAATTGCTGAAAGAACTGTGTTGTAAACAGAAGATAGGTGGTGTCTTAATGAGCTGGAAACATTAATCGTTGTACTGGTACACCCATTTGCACTATTCAGGTGACCCTGAGGGCCACTGAAAAGAAAGAGTGCTAATGACCAGATAAATGCAAGTAGTAAAAATCCTGTCATCTTCCATTCAGTCAGAACTAGAGAAGCTTCTTGGAGGAGAAGCAAAATGTCTTCAAGGAAAAAAACAAAGTCCAGTTGCCTTTTTAAAAAGCACCTTTGGGTGTAGAAGTGACAAGAATGAGATTGCAGTTAGAGTAATTCAAAGACCACTAGAGTACTAGGGAGTTCCCGCTATACTTACACTACTTATTATTTTCAGACAAATTGATATCACTTTTCTGGCATGAAAATATTTTAATATGCTGACCATCATATTCAATTATGCTCATGCCACATATATGCAAAAAATGTACAGGAAACCCTGATTGTTAAGGAGCTTGACTTTTGTTACATTTCTTCTCTGTAACAATGAGCCATGAAATGATCCCTTCCTGTTCCCACTGTGATAAGATGAGAAGTGAGATCAGATCATAATGGATGTTGCCCAAAATAAACCATGCTTGTGATCTAAAGATTGCTGGGCTTGCCTCTCCCTTTCCTGTCACTCAGAGAGCCTCCATGCTTGCATTTCTCATGTGTTTTATTGCCAGATCTAACTTAATTGGTCGTGCTTGCCATCCTAATCAGAGGGAGACCTTATGGGTTTGGATTTCATTAAAATAATATCCTGACTCAGGTTAAAAAAAAAGCCCAGTGCCAAAAGATAAAATCCATTTATTTGTACAGTAAATAGGCTAAATTCCTGGCTGCTGAGCATTCAAGTTGGGAAGCTGCCATCTCATGACCTAAAGCATACATGCAGAAGAAGAATAAGATATCTGTGGAGAAAGAAAAAAGATATTATTCTGCATATTGGCATCATTAAACTCCCAGTGGAGTGAGCAACCAGTTCTTCCATTATATAGTGGAAGGCATGTGGAAATAATATCACAAGATAGCAAGACCAAAATAGCAACCCTTGGTTTGAGAAAGGAAACTCTTGAGCAAGATATCCTCAATGATTCTCCTGTCCCTTGACAAATCCACTCCTTGTCAAAGTTCTCACTAGTCATTTAGTCACTCTTGCTATTCAGAGTGAGCAGGGGTGTCAAGCACCAGGGAAAGCAGGCAGTTCAAATGTGTATAAAGATTTATTGTAAGTTTAAGCTCTCTACAAGAATCTGAACTAATAACGGTCAAGGGAAATTAACGAGAGTTAAGAATAGAAAGGAATTCAAGGTGGGCCTGACTTAGATCTCTTATGGGCATGCAGGGACTCATGACTGATGATGCATTTGACCCATCCCTCAGGCTCAGACTGGTCATCTCTACAATGGGGAAACCATGGCCCTCCAGAGCTACATCTTAAAGCAAGCTTGGCCAGCAAGGCCAATGATGAGTACTGGTGGAAGTTCAGCAACAATTTCTCCATACTTTCTGTAAATCATACCCGCACTGGTTTAAGAATAGCAATAGCAATAGCACTTAGACTTATATACCGATTCATAGTGCTTTTAAAGCTGTCTCTAAGCGGTTTACAGTGCCATCATTTTGCCCCCAACAATCTGGGTCCTCATTTTACTCACCTCGGAAGGATGGAAGACTGAGTCAACCTTGAGCCTGGTGAGATTTGAACTGCCGAACTGCAGCTAGCAGTCAGCTGAAGTAGTCTGCAGTACTGCACTCTAACCAGTATGCCACCTTTGCTCATCAGAAGTAGATATTTGCTTTTTCCCTTTATTTATTCTGCCTTAATGAGAGGAAGAATGTCTGGATCAAGGAACATTGGAATTGAGGGCTTTGGTGACTAACAGATTCTGTCTTGGGCTGGGATACAAGCCTAAATCCTTTCAAGAAAACACTGACTAATACCAATTCTGTATCCTAGGATAGATTGGTGCTTTACCGTATATGGGTGCTTCCAGTCTGACTAGTTGAAACATTCTCTGTGACAAAGCTGAAACAAAATATAATAAAATACAAGTTGGCTGCTAGTAAAAGCAACTTTACATATCCTTCTGCTTCTCTTCTTAATCTCAATAGAAAAGCTGTGATGTACTATACTGTGTCTGGTTTTGGCAAGTAGCATCCACTGATTATGATGGAATAATGTTAGGTAATACTATATGTTTATGTGTAGAGATGTTGAAAAGAGACAACTATAGTTTTTACGCACAGTTTGGCATCTTTTATCCCACCTAAAAGAGCCACTGGAAATTCCTAGGCCTAAGTCACAGAGATCAGCACCAAATCAAAGATCAGAGCTCAAATCAAAGAGAACAAGCTAAAAGTAATTAAAAAGGTAAAAATTTGTGAGGAATTACTTTTACAACTTAAACTAAGAATCCTTTATGTTTTTTGGAAATTATATATATATCTCTAACAAGAAAGTTTCTCACAGCGTTGTAGTTTTGAGGGGAAAGGAGGAAGGAATATTGGGTATGTTTGCTGTTTTGAGTTATTTATAAAAATAGTAAAGAGATATAAATAAATAAATTTGGCAAAAAACAATACTCATACATGCAAAATGTAAGTAAGTAAGTAAGTAAGTAAGTAAGTAAGTAAGTAAGTAAGTAAGT